>JAASGO010000164.1:0-40638 GCA_023334245.1 Globisporangium cederbergense | reverse complement strand
TTATGCTCAATTTTCAAAGAAATAACCAAAATTTCAACAAACGCTTTTGACGGGTCTTACACTCAAATAGCAAACGCGACCAAAATCGAATTCTCCTCTGTCAAATGTCGACCAACAAGCAGATTTGAGAGGGGCTGCGGTGTTGTAGCCAATCAGAAAGCTCAAGTTCAAAAACCACCGCCACCGAACTCTACGAAAGCAGAGGTTTCAAAACGGTGGTTCCACCGATAAAGTTAGACCTGAAAGGAGCAGCGACCTGGAGAATGACTTGCGGACACACAGCTGAGCCACTCGGACGGAGGCAAGATGAAGCGACACAATGACCAAGATGATCGCGATGATGCCGGCGGAGGTGATTTATACATCGAGGATGGTGATAACGGACTGCGCTCGTCGATGAACCTCGCTGACCTGTCGATGAGCAGCTCACTGCAGTCGGATTTCCAAGCTCCTACTACAGATGATCCAGGGAGCGTTGATGGTGATCTCTCGCAGACCGGTGGTAATGGAGAACATGCGGATGAAGAGCGTGAGCAAGATCGAGATAGTGAAGGAAGACTACGCCTCAGCATGATCATGTCGAGACTCAGCGATGACGAGGACGATGGCGATGATGAAGATCATGATGGCTCACTTCAAGATACTGCAAGGTGCGAAAGCGAGGATTTTGACCAAGGCGGTGACGACGATCAAAGCTCACAAGACGAAGAAGCTAGCGGGGACGGTGAAGAACCAAGTCGTGGTGGTTTAGACCGTGCTGTCGATGCCACTGCCGTCAGAAGCGATTGGGATGATCTAGCCATCGAGGCAGAACCGAAACAACTTGCAGCTGGGATCACAATCGAGGATGAAGATTTACTTCAGAGCTCATTGCTAGCGCACGCGAACGGGATGGTTGCCGACACACAGCACATTTCCAAGCAGAAGTACTTTCAAGATACTTCTGTTGTTGTTGAGTCTTCGCAAGTCCCGCAATCAGCAGTCGAGACTGTGCAGATACATACGAAAAGAAGCGAAGGAGAAGGGGGTGATACCGCAGGACCGAACTCAAAGAGGTTTGCTCAAGTACAACATATTTCGCGGACTTCGCCAGCAGCAAAGCTGGTGGATGGTACCCAAGAGCGGAGTGAAATACGAGAGCAAGTCTCAGCAAGTGACGATGCGTGTGTGGAAATTCGCGCTCAGTCGGTTCTTAGTCCTTCTTCAGCGCAGGTTATGACTGAAGTCGAGCGCACTGACAGTGCATCCTTGCAAGTCCCACCAGCACCAATTGTACTTGACGTCGGCGACAGCGTTGCTGTCTTGTCTCTCTCACCCGAGCCACATCTAACACCATCCTACAAGATCCATGATCTCTTTCCTGTCGCGTACGAGAAACCAACCACACTTCAGAAAACAAAGCAGGACTCCCTCAAGACAGCGAGCAATTCAAAGGTGAAGGTATATGAGCGCCGCACTCCAAGTCATCCGGCGACGGTTGTCAGCTCAGTCTCACGGCCACCGACTTCAGCGACGAAAGAGCAAGCAACAACACACCACACCTCGCAGCACCGCATCCGATCGCTCCACAAGCAACTCGAAACCGCGCAGAGTCAGCTTAAAAGTGCGGCGCAGGGCATCAAGATGCACCAGGTTGCCGATGCCGAGAAGAAACAGTTGCAGCAGCGCAATACCCACATCAAGCAGCAACTTGCCACTCTCACATCCGATTTGCAGCGCACTAAAGCGGAAAACGCCAAGCTCCAAGCCGAGAATGAGCTCTTTGCAGCGAAGTTACCGCACTTGCAGGCCCAGCTGCTGCAAGAGTCATCTCAAGCCGATGAGAAGCAGGCTCAGGCGGTGCAGCTGCAGCTCGCGATCACGCAGCTCAGAGCTCGCGTGCACGTACTACAGACTCGCAATGGGAGTCTAGAGACGCAGCATGAGAAAGTACAGCTTGAGCTCCGCGAGTGCAGGAAAGAGCTGCGGCGCAAGGCTTCGACGCTGCTCGTGACGACGGAGAAGCTCACGAAACTCGAAGCTGACGCGAGCAATTTCAAGAACGTCCATGCACAAGAACTACAGCAGATGAAAACCAGACTCTCGACTACCACGCAGCGTTTTGAACTGGAAAAGGCAAAGCAATCAAGCGAGCTGAGCAGAAAGACTGGGCACCAGCTGAACGAGGCGAAAACCCAGGCTGCAACTGCGATCAAGCGAAAGAGAGAGCTCGAGGTGCTGGTAGTGAAGCTGGAGGACGAGCTCAAGGGCAGCAAACGCGAGGTCGATTTGAACAAGCAAGAACTGCACAAACAAATGAAAGAGGCGCTCTCGCTTGAGAATCTGCTCAAAAAGGCGCATCGAGCTGAAGCGACTTTGCGCAACGAGGTCGCTGTGCTCAGGACGAAGCTGCGCGTGTCAGGACACGAGCAGAAGAAACAAGGGATGCAGCAGGCGAGCGCAAGGGTGGCTCGAAGCGGGCGAGGCTCGACAACGCACAACCCGGGCCGCCTGCATGGGGACAAGCTCATGTACCCTCTCGAGCTGTTGTTGTTGGAAGTCGGACTGGATAGTGACGAGGAGACGAGAGGTGTTGCGGAGCAACGTGAACTCGTGGTCGGCCATTGTGAGTGCTGTGCCTTGCTACTCAAGTCATCCAGGTCACCTTCACCACGACAACGACACGACTATGATGGCGGATACACGGTGTCGAGAAGCCCACTTCGGCTAAGCGGAGACGAGCGTATTGTACTTCCCTGCAAAGATTGTGCCGTAACGAGAGACCAACTGCAGCACGCGGATGCGGAGATCCACCGCCTGCGTCTCATGCACGCTGATGAATTGAAGGTGCAAGCGTCAGCGTACAATCACCTGCTGCGACTTGGCTCGTCATCGCGAGGTGCTGCTACCGGTGGTAGCAATGAGATGAACAACAGTCGAGGAAGACAAGGGCTTTCAAATGAAGCAAGCACATCAACTTCAGCGTGAACGTCTTTCCTGGTGTGAAGGTCATTCAGTTGACTCGAGGCATTTCGGTGTGCAGATAAGGTGAGAGGCAGGAGAAGATGAACGGGTTTTCTATTGTACATCGACGCGCGCCCTCTGCTGCTCTTAACTACTTCCCATCTCTCTCTCTCTCTCTGAACTATCCATGCGAACAGTTCACCTGCTGTGCTTGGCCGCCATGATGAGCGACGCGCGCTGTAGCGAAACCCGCAGGGGTGGCAGCTGCGTCAGCGCCACTGACGTCGGTGACGGCGACGGCGACGACACCGCCGTTCTGGGACTCTCTGCTGGCTCCCGCTGTGCTGCCAGTGGTAGCGCGATGCGTAGTCGTCGGTCACTCGTCGCTGATCTCTGGCAGTACGCGTTTTCGTAGTCGTAATCGCCGTGGTAGCGGCGGTAGATGCTGCTGTAGGACGGAGCCGAGTGCGTTCTCGGACGACTGGCTACCAGGTAATATGTTGTCGATGCATCTTCATGTTGAGGAACCCAGTCAGTCTCCCGCAGGCGGCGCTTACGACCACCAACTGGCGATCTCTCCACATCATCACCACCACCGCCACCACCACCATCAGGCAGCGGCATGGCGGCCATGACCGAGACCGCGAGCGCTCGCTGGTGATAGTAGTCCCGGTACCGCGCCTCGAGCAGCTGGTACTCGTCTTCCTCCTCGCGCAGCGCGTCGAGACTCGCGATGAACGCCTCGCGCAGGATTGTGAGGTGCGCATCCACTCGTTCCTGGATCACCGCGGTCTCTTCATTATCATTTGGGAGCCGCGGGTAGTACCCTCGCCGTCCAATCTTGGGCATCATCTTGTAACCCGCGACGATCGAACCCGGCAGCAGCTTCTTGGAGATGCGCATCGGGTCGCAGTGCAGCTGCTGCGCCAGGTAGCTGCGCAGTGTCGTGCCGTACGGGATACCGAGCGCGCCGCTGCAAAAGTACTGGATCGTCATGACCGTGTACTCTTCTTCCGCCAGTGTCCACTTGCCGCGGCGCAGCTCGCCTGTCAAGTACGGCGATCTCTCGGTTGAGAACGACGGTGATGGAGCTCCTGTCAGTGAAGCGTACGAGATGGCTGAAGACGTTGCTGGCGCTGATGCATGTCTACTGAATGGAGGTGGGGTAGAGAGACTCCCGGCCCAAGAAGGCCGGCGGTATCCCATGCTACTGCTGCCAGAGTATGGGGAGCTGGTGTCTGGGTGACGCTGCAGCGACGAGTACGGTGTGCAGTATTCCACACTCAGGGCTGACTGCATATCGGTTCTGTATAGTGTGCTGTTGTCAAGTTGTCCTGTTCTCTGCGGCGCAGATTCGGAAATGAGACCCACAATGGCTGGCTGTCCAGGGCAATTGAACCCATGGTGTCAATCCTGTTCCGGGTGCGAGCAGAGAAACAACAGCAGGCGTGAACGAGAGATGCGTGAGTGAGATATGCGCTTAACTCAACAGGAGAGTGGGGTCTCGTCTTCGCCTTCGGAAGAAGTGCGCTATTTGACCTCGAGTGAGAGGTGGCTTTTCTCGTACCTCTCGAGGAGGTCTCGTTGACTCTCGAAAATCAGGCTCAACTCGTGGATCAGGAGGCCCGCGAGGCTATTTCAGGTGGCCACGGCCATAAAAGCCGAGAGCAGCGCTGTCCCTCCTTTGTGTACGCGCGCACAGCAGAGAGGGTGCTGCACTGTTCTGATTGAGGCCCTGACTTGACTTGAGTGCTTTCTTTGCTTGTCGAGTCGACTCTCAAGCAGGAATGGCTGATGCAGTTTGGGTAAAACAAACGCAGAGGAGCAAGCAAGTCACGTAGGTGGTCGACCTTCGTCCTTTCCGTATCAAAGGCTAAGCAGCAGAAAGCAGGGCTCTCTCGGGTCCCCCATACTATTTACTGCTAGAACCGAAGCTAAGTGTTGCACAGTTGTGGATGACTCAGTCCAATAGATCCAGCACCTACAGCACAGTACTTCACTTTGTCGGATGGATCCCTAGCGCGCACAGCAGCTCGTCCTGCGCATCGTACCACTCTCGCTTGCTGTTCCACGAGACATAGACCGAGAGCTTGTCGCCATCCTCTTTTCTGATAGCTAGCACGACTCCGTCATACCATTTCAGAACACTTCGTTGAGGGTCCATGCAGCCCACCTGGACCTTGTCATTGGCGGCAAGATCGCGCCAGTTGGTCGTCTTGGTGTGCAACAGAGCCAAGCGGTTGGACTTTCGGTGGATCCACTCGTCCCATTTCGAGGACCAGCCGCGGAAGTGAATTTTGATGAGATTTCTGTCGGCCTCGAGGACGCGGGCTTCAAACCTACACAGCGAACAACTCACACAAAGTAGTGTCAAGAGGTTTGGCTTGTACCATTATCAAGCAATGCTGTGTGAAGCCCAACCACTTCTGATCGGTGTCGCGGGCGTCAACCAAGTCTCCGACAGCGATCGTGCCTCGCCACGAGTCTCGCAGACACAAGAACTGGGGGCGGCGCGACTTCCAGTCGTCCAGGGAGGTCAGCAATTGCCACTGACTGGCAACGTCGTGGCGCGACCAAAGATCCAGGCTTTGGACGATATGGGCTGGGTACTGTCGCGGGAACATGATCAAGTGGTACTTGCAGAGGAAGTCCCAGCAGACGCTCTCCAGCTTTTCTATTGAGAGTTCACTGGGAAGCGCAACATTCGAGAGCAGCACCGGGTGCGGAGAATCCTCGTGGCACTGGCAAAGCAGTCTCCGTGGCACCTCCATTCCCTGATTCCAGTAGAACAGCTACAGAACGACAACAAGTACCAGTGTTAGCAGCAGTCGTCAGTAGTGTATCGGAACCATGTATTATCACAACACACACCTCAATGGCTGGAAGGGACAAGTTCGTTGTAACTCCTTCCAGCTTCACGGACTCGCCGCTTCGGATGAAGCAGCAAATCTCCCAGTCAAATCCGAACTCGCCTGCCAGCGCATTCCACAGCGGCTCGCTTACTAAGTGGTAGTTGCGATCTTCGACCTGAGCATTTCAAGAGATGGCGCGGCACGACTCGAGTCAGAATTGATCAAAAACCAAGCTAGGTTGGCGAACTGTTTCGCTCACCAGTCCTGGCTTGAGCACCGCGACGCCCGTGGCCGAGCACGAGCGCGTCTCGTCCACAAGCGCTACATTCTCGATTGACCTCCCCGTCTTCTTGGCTGGCAAGAGCCGCTCAAGCGCGCCAGCGGAGATAACGAATCGCTTCTCGCCGATGTCAGTAGCTTGCGTTGATGTTTCCGTCATGAAGGAGTTGCGCGCTCTTTTGGTCTTTGCGCTTTGATATCAGATTGCGATGTGTGAACGGACGGACTGACATCTGCTTGGGGGTCAACCAGCGAGGCTGATCACAACGCTGCTGTATCATGGATGAGCCCGTTAGCAAGCGAGTGAAATCATCAAATACTGTAGCTCCAACTGTCACTTTCAAAACTCAAAGCTTGTTCTCGCGAACCACGATGGAGGTCTAACTGAAGCTCAAATCGGGATCCCCCCAGGTTCCAGAGGTTTGGTTGGGACCATGAGCAGATCTGAAGAAATCCAGATCCACTCAATTCAGAATCATCACCACGAAAGAGAGAGGCACAGACTTTTCTCTGGCGTTTGCTTCGTCGTCATCCGTACCAGAAAGCCCGAGTGATTTGAATCGGTACCCTGTTGCTGACCTTTCGTGGTCAGTAAGCAATGGCGCCCTTTCTCTTCTGCAACAACAGTCATGTGCTGCAACTCGGATCCCACCCGTCAACATGGGACAGTCCAATATGAGTACGTTCATCAGCTTGTCCACTGCAATGCCCAGTGCATCCTGAGCTACACGCACACACACACACACACACGCGGTGCAAACCGACCTGATGAAGAGGTCAGTCAACTCATTCTCAACGCAATCTATTCGTTCCACAAACGCGAGCAACTCGTTCGAGGTGCAGCAGCATTTTGCTGCCACTGTGCTGTTCTTCCCGAGGCAGTGGTGACACCGTTCGCCGCACCGCTGCATCCAGTTTTTCAGTGAACCTTCGAGTCATCGCTGATGGCTACTTACTCCAGCTTCTCACATTCGTGATGCCCTTACAAGCGCTGTGAGCTGTGCGTGTCTTTGTTGTAGGGGAGGAGGGGAGGTACCAGTACTCGTGTGACTGCTTCAACGTGAAGCCATATCAGATCGCAGCGAGCAGTGGTAGTAGGCTGGCTGTACAAGCACAGGCTATCATTGTGGGCCGTCCCCTTTGTGTGCGACGGGAGAGCACGCATCGACCGGCAGCTCTTGCTCATCGAGAGACCCGCTCACCATTGTGCTGAGCTTATAATTGATCATCGTTTCGTGCAACATGCTCTGGACTTGAGGAGCCGCGAGCGCTACTTTCATTCCCCAGCCGGTGGAGAGAGAACCATTCATTCCTCAGCATATTTATTGGGGACTGAGTGAAATACACGCAAATGATGACTAATGCTAATGCTATCCCAGTGTGGAGGTGTTGGGCAGGCATTGCTGTGTAGTCAGTCAGCTTAGTTTACATTAGTTGAGTTTCTTTATCAAAGGGCCAGGGTCGTTGGTCAACACTGTTGGCAAATCATGCAAATGGACCGTGGAAATTGAGAGCAGTACATACCATCGCTGCGACGTGTTCGACGTGCCGCCCGAGAGTATGATGCTGGTACTTGTGCGATACTATGGAAAAGCGGGGATCTTGATCATCGACCTTGAGCACGTGTCTTCTTTCAAAACGTGGTCCGGACACTCGCGACGCGCGACTGGCACGTTCTTCTCGTCCTTGCTCCAGCACGAAAAAACCTGTGAGAGCACGTCGCCTCCGTTCATGCACTTCAGCACGGCAGCGGGCGTTGAGGACCCGCTGTCGCCACCGAAGGCTTTGCGCAGATCCGCGATCGCGACGCTCTTGCCCACATTCTCTTGCACGAGCGACGGGGTCTCGACCGTGCCGTTGCGGATCAGGTTCACGGCGTGCGAAAAGTACTCAATCTGTGATAGCCCCGAGCAAGTGCCGTGGCGCGTCCATTCGTGCTTCCAAAAGTCCGGGTACTCAGGCGACGCGTCGCTGAACTTGACGTCCGGCCAGAACTCCTTGAGCGCGTCAAAGCCGATCTCGTTCTCAATACGATCAGCGTCGAAGGGTTCACCGCCGCAGAAGCCCGGTGGCGCGCCAGACTCGTGCTCGGGCCAGAGTCCGTGCATCGTGAAGTGATTTCTCCAGTACGGCAGCGGACTCTTGCAGCCCGGGTACACCTTCTCCTTACCGTGGCAGAACTCGGGCTGCCAGCTCTGCGCCAGCACGTAGAGCTCGAACTCCTTCGGGCTCGCAACCTTCAGACCGTCGTGCAGCTCGTCCACGATAAGCTGTGAGACGCTCGCGTCGTAGACCAGGGCGTGCAGGCTGTCGAGGATGCTCTGCTCGATCGCCGGCTCCACGGCGTACGGCGACCCGAGCGGAACGCCGTCGTCGAGCTCTGCGGATGCGCTCGCAACAGCGAGAGCGAGAAGCGCGACGTGCAGCGGCTGGAAGGGCTTCATGACCGCGAGGGGGTCACGTGAGGTGAGGTTGGACGGATGCTAGTGGGCTTGAGGGCTTGAGGGCGAGATGGCAAGTGAGAGAGAGAGTGAGAGTTAGATGAGGAGGAAGAAACCGATCGTTGCTTCAAGATGCGCTCGCTGTTTGCATTGCGTTAGATCGTTCTTTGTCTACTAGCTTGGTAATATGTATCTAATATTAGTGTATACTCGTATTTATAATATAAATAAGATACATTTATGTAAATTTGATATCTATCCGTTTTACTATTGCTATAGCACAAGAGCAACCAGCTTCTCCAAAATTTCATATATAGACATTCTTTTTCTCGAAAATTCTGCAAAAATGCTTTCCTTTTGGCGCTTTTGTCTTTGTTGCCGTGGTGGCCATCGCACCGCATTGCGTTGCGTTGCGGGTTGTTAATTTGGGGCAGTTGGCAGAAAGAGAGCAAGCGATCCATCCGCACCCAGCACGCCACGCCACACGAGCTGCACGTAATAGCTACGCACGCACGCACTCCTACCCGTACATCCATCCACATCTTGTCTCCGCGTCTACCAAGATTGCCACCATGTCTGACGACGACACGCAGAAGCAAGAACGTCCGCAGCAACAAACCGCGGCGTTAAATGAGCAGGACGAGTCGCTGCCACTCGCTGACGCGAATGAAAAAAATAGAAACACCGCCGCGACGCTGAGCGCCAGGCAGCAGGCGCTGCTGAGCGAGCTTGAGAGCCTGATGCGCGATGAGCGCATGGAGGAGGGCGATCAATGGTTCCTCGTGGCGGAGCAGTGGTGGCAGCAACACCTCGCTCTCGGTGGTGCTGACAACCATCAGAGCGTGCCAGAAAGGACAACTGAAGATGATGAAGACGAGGAGATGATGGAGCCAAGTGCACCAAACGGTGCGAGTGACAGTAATGAAGTCACGAACGGTCCGCTCGTCGACCTGGAGTTTAGCTCCAAGAAGCGCAAAACCGTCGTGTTGAAGCCCATGTTGGTACGATTGTTTGCGCCACTCGCGTCTGTCTGTTGTTGTAGTTGACAAGTGCCGTACATCCATGTTGCTGGCGCCACGCATGGCTTGAACCGGTGGACTGACATTTTCTTTTGCTGTGTGTGGTGTCAATAATACTTAGGCGGAAGGACGCGATTACCGCTTGGTCAGTGAGAGTATCTGGAATCGGCTGTCGCACGAGTTTGGATACGACTGGGAGATCCCGCGTGAAGTTGTTGCTCGCGGTCCTGCGCGGAAGTTGATCGTTGAAGTGTACCCGGTGATGTTTCAGGTAAGCGGTGCACTTGTTTTCAATGATACGCAGGTTTTGTAGTCGAAGGAAGTGCTCATAATTCTTGCTGCTTCTTGTTGCATTTGGTAGGTGTTCTTCTGGCGAAGTGACATGGAAGCGCCAAAGGAAGCACTGGACGAGCGAGAAAAGCCGCTGATCATCGTCTCAAGTGAGTCGTCGCGTGTGGAGGAAGTGGAGGACCAGCTCTGGAAGGTGTTGAAGCACAAAACCCGAGAGTTTTTTCCGAACGCGAACCCGAAAGACCTGCCGCGCACTGTCCAAGTGAGTTACAGACTATCCGAGACGTCTGCATGGATGCCGCTCAAGGATACAGCAGCTCCAGCGATAGAATCGAAAAGCGTGAGCTTTCAGACAGCAGCGAATCACGTCCGCAGCCAAGATGCTGCAAAGAAGTTCTGCATCGGCGAGCTGCAGCTGGAGCAGCGCGATTACCTTTCCGGCAAGGAGCGATTCCATCATCTGCTTGTCGAAACACGCTTTGTGGATACTACGAATCCGGCGGATTGGCGAAATGGCAAGTTTCTGAGTGAGATCCAGGCGAACGAGTGGAGATATCAGCTGAAGCTTGACCAGCTCGTTGACGCGCTCGACAGCGACAACAAGTGGTATATTCTGTGCTCTGTAATACGATTTGACATCAGTGATTTGCAATTCCTAACGATGTTGCTACTTTGTCATTAGGTATGAATCCAGAATCATCGCTTTGGATGAAAGGAGAGTGAAGGTTCACTACCGTGGGTGGACACCCAAGTGGGACGAGTGGCTGGAACGAGCTTCCAATCGTCTTGCTCCGTTGCACACAATGGTCCGCAACTGGCGTGCGTTTGAAGTCGACGACGAAGTTCAGCTTGGGTTCGCGATTCCGACCAAGAACTTTCCTGAGTGGCGAAACGGCGTTGTGACTGAAGTGGAGCGCACTAAAGAGACTGGTTCGCTGAGAATCAAAATCAGCTATGACGGAGAGGAAGTTTGGAGAGACGCTCAAGATGAGCTGCTCTGTGCGCCAGGGACGCACAAAGCAGTGAACGCCACGACAACACTCACCACAACTTCTCGCTTGGCACCTTCGCCTTCCTCCTCGTATTCGTCGTACGGGCGGTATGGAGACCGTGGTCGCGACCACAGCTATGAGTACGGCCGTGGTAAACCAGATTTCGTGGGGGTTGTCGGACTCCAAAACCTCGGAAACACATGCTTCATGAACAGCATGCTGCAGTGCCTGATCAACACACCTCCGCTGAAAGACTACTTCCTGAAAATGGACGAAGAAACGAAGAAAGAAGCGTTTCACAAAGACATCAATGTTGACAATCCTCTGGGCATGAAGGGCATGATCGCAATCGAGTTTGGACGTCTGATCCGGAAAATGTGGGGTGGAGAGTACTCGGTGGTCTCGCCAACGGGTCTGAAATCTGTCATCGGGCAGTACGCTCCGCAATTCGCCGGCTATCAGCAACAAGATAGCCAGGAGGTAATGAACTTTCTTTTGGATGGACTTCACGAAGACCTGAACCGAGTGAAGAAGAAGCCGTACACGCCCGCTGTTGAGCGGAACGGTCGCGACGACATTGAAGTTGCGCGCGAAGAGTGGGAGCTGTATCTTCGTCGTAACGACAGCGTGATCGTGGAGAACTTCATGGGTCAACTACGCAGCCACCTGACATGCTCGAATCCTGACTGCGGCAACGAGTCTGTGACTTTCGACCCGTTCATGAGTCTCTCGGTGCCGATCCCAAATGAAGAAATCGTGGTCGTTCAAGCGCAGCTCTTTTGGGCAAACGGTGACATCCCTATGAAGTACGCGGTTCGCCTGTCAAAAGAATCGAGCACTCTGCGCGACGTGAAAGAGAAGCTGAGCGAGCTCTCTGGGATTCCATTTGCTCGCTTATTTTTCGTTGAGGTCTGGAATCATCGCATTTTGAAAGCACTGAATGATGCGCTGTCGCTTGAAGATCTTCGAGAGGGCACGCTTCATGCGTACGAGCTTGAGCTGCCGGTGACAGAGTACGATTTCAGCTCAAAGAGCATTCAACCTCCAGCTGCGGCAAAGATGGCGCTGAAGATGCCTACTAGCGTCTCCGAGAAACCGATGCGCTTGGTTGCATTGTTGCACCAAGCACCATGCGCTTCTCCTATCGACGGTCGCTACAGCAACGGAGGCAATTTGGCAGACAGTGGCGACAGCTTTGGCTCGAAGCAACGGCGCGTTGAAGTGGAGCTTTTCAACACCCCGCTTCTTGTCTCCATTGAACAGAACTGCACGAAAGCAGACGTTCACAAGAAGGTGTGGCAGATCGTGAAACGATTAGTGTCACCACAGGACACACCAGCTTCATTTGGCTGTGGAGACGACCAGACGCTGCCATATCGTCTGCATGTGAGCCAACCGAACGGAACGACGTTGCTCATCCGCAATTTTGCTTGCTCAGACGAGCCAGCCGACTTGCCAGATGCAGCCGACCGAACACACTGCTTTACTGTCGAGTGGAGTCGAGACGGGTACGTTTGTTCATGGATGCTTTGTTCGTCAGACTAATCTAAATGTCTTAGTTTCTGACAGGCTTATTGATTTTTGCATGCAGCTACCACAAGGGTTACGATGAAAGCTCTGCCAAGCGCATTGAGCTCCACGAGTCAATGAAGAACCTCCGCATCTCAACAAACAAAGAAGTCAGTCTTTTGAACTGCTTGAGCAAGTTCACTGAGCGCGAGCAGCTCGGAGAAACGGACACATGGTACTGTCCGAAATGCAAGGACCACGTGCGCGCGATCAAGAAGTTTGACCTCTTCTCGCTTCCGAAGATCCTGATTTTCCAGCTCAAGCGGTTCCGGTATGCACAGGGCTCAATGTACATGCACCGCGACAAAATCTCGGCCCTGGTCACGTTTCCGATCGCAAGTCTCAACCTGTCCGAGTACGTGATCGGGCCTCAGCGGGGCAAGCCTCTCATCTACGACCTGTTTGCTGTATCGGAGCACTCGGGTGGCCTCGGTGGCGGGCACTACACGGCTGTCGCAAAGAACCCGGAGAATGAGCGCTGGTTCAGCTTCAACGACAGCTTCACGAATGAAACCAACGCTGAGAAGGCTGTGACGCCGCGCGCGTATGTGCTGTTCTACGTGCGTCGGGAGTAGAATGCGGATCCAACTCAGCAACAAACTACCATAGTCTCAAACAGCGAATCTAGAAAAATAAAACAAGGCGCAAGAACGAAAATACAAGAACAAGGTGATGGCGGTCACGGGTTGATGGCATTGGTGTGATTCTTGTGTTTGTTTCTGCTGTTGTTTAGGTGTTCAGAGCTGACGGCGACAGTGCGAAGTGCCATTGAGGATGCGTGAGGGTAGAAGTCACCGGCACCACCATCTTCACATCTTCCGCCTGGAGTTTGCGCAGTCCACGAAGCAGTGCCTGGGTCTTGGCTTCAACTCGCTCTTCTTCCTCGGTGTTCTCTGCTTCGGGGCGTCTGCAAGATCGCTGCTTGAGTTGATGCTGCTGAAGATCCCAGTCTCGCTGCTGCTGCTCGAACGAGACAAACTGTATTTGCTCGCGCAGATCGAGCATGTTGCCGTGAGGCAGCGCCAAGTGGAGGAAGCGGTCTTGCAGTCCCGCACAGGTAGGCAACGATTGCGGTCCGCTTTGGGGCTGGATCTGCTGCTCACACTCTTGCTCCTTTGCTTTTGTAGTTTTGTGCGAGCCAAAGAAGAAGTTGCGGAAACTCGTTTTGGAAGAAACTCTTCGTGGCGATGTAGTTGCTGCTGCTGTTGGAGAGACTGTGGATGGAGCTCGTGGGCTTCGAATATTGTAAAGCGATGGCGCTCCCATTGCTTGTGCTGGTGCTGGTGCTGCAGTTGCTGCAACAACAATGTCAGGTTCGTCCTTCATAAGTACCTTTGGGAACTCGATCTGAGCCGCCATCGTTCTTCTTTGACCAGGGAGCGGCTTCATCCCACCTTCTTCAGCACTGCCACTGTCGCTGAGCGACTTCCTAGACGGAGACAAGAGTCTCAGGTATGACGCCTGCTTGTTGGAACTCACAGTCGAGGAGCTCCGTCGCGTCTCCTGCAAAAGCGCGTACTGCTCGAAGCGCCTCCGGAAATCCTTGACCCGCGCGTGGTGCTCAGCGACGAGTGCGCGGATGATATCCTGATTTGACGCGAGGAAGATCGAGATCGTGTCCATGCGGAGGCAGACCAGCGTGCACGTGTCGAGCGCGTCGATGTCCCAAGGTGCTGTTTTTGGGGTATTGGTGAGGCACCCCTCTTGCCCAAACACCGCTGGCGCATGGACAACACTGACGATCGGCTGACATAGGGAGGCATAATGCAAGTAAGCCTTGGGTGGATGAGCAGCAGGAAGAGTAACATATGAGGCCACTTACATAGGGCTTCTCGATGCTGCCGCTGCCGCTCTCCTGGTTGAACGGCGGCTTGAATCTCCCAGACACTCCGTTACCGCCACTACCTTGCTGCTTTTGACGAGGCGTCGAGATCTTCACCTCACCAGCGACGAGAAGCACGAGCACGTCCATCTCATCCCCACATCGGATTAGCCGCTTGCCCGTCTTTGCCGTCAGCGTCTTGCTGGCGTACGCGACATGGGTCAAGATGTTGTCGGGAAGGCATCGAAGCTGCGGGATTGAGTACACGGCCTTCTCGGTCTTCACGAGCACCGCTTGCTTGTGCGGGTTGATCACGCGCCGGTACACATCACCCGAGAGCACAGCGAGTTCAGCAAAGGGTGCAGCGAAGTTCACGTTCGCGCTGGCTGTTCGCACGCCCTTGGCTTCAAAGAGACTGATCTCGCCAAAACACATGCCTGGCGTCATGGTCGCGAAGAAGCCGTTGCCGTAGGCCGCGAGCGAGATGCACCCGCTGATGAGGATATAGAAGAAGTCGCCCACGTCCCCCTGGCGGAAGATGTAATCTCCGGACCGGTACCGCTCGTAGACGCAGTTCTTGGCAATTTCGTGGAATGCCGGGTCTGGGATGTTGGCGCTCGCGAAGAACTTGACGCTGCAGAGCCACTTGCGGATGTGACGCACGTCAGCGCCCGTGCGCGACTCTGGCGGGATCTGCAGCCGCTCCTGGATCGCGTGGGCGTGGGCCATAGACATGAGGTGTGAGACGCGCTCGGGGCTGCACTTGCGCAAGATGAACGAGGTTCCTGCTTCGCTGTTCCCAGCTGCCTGTTGTTGCTCTTGTTTGGCTGTCGAGGTCGAAGCCTCGGGAAGCTGAGCAGAGACGGCCAAGAGAACGGTGCGTGTGCTCGCGGTGTTTCGCTTGCCCTTGGGGTTGCCACCTTTGCTGAACGACGTCGTGTCGAGCGGTGCGATCGGCTCGTCCCAGAAGTTGACCTGCTGTCGCCACACGCGCCGTCCAGACTTCTTTCTCTGCATACGGTCGAGCATCGTGATGTACGCGATGGCGATCCCGAGGCGGCGGAACACGATCCTCAGAGGTGGGAGCGCGGCCACGACCTCCACAATCTCAAAATCCTCCGGGTGCATAGCCTTGGAGGGAAAGCGCACGACTTTAATCTTGGCAAAGATGTCGCCGATGCTGCGGTACTGCTTGCGGATGCGCACTTCGATGACGCACTTGTCGTGCAGTTCGTAGGACGCCAGCTCCTCGTCGCCCTCGAGCAGATCTCCATGAAAGTAGAGTTGCTGGTCTTCAAAGGGCACCTCGAACTCGCGCTGCAGCATCGCCTGGAGCGCGATAAGCGAGAGCGATCGGTGCACGCGCAGCCGCTGGAGCTCCGGGAGTGTGGGGATGTGGAAAAAGAGCTCCATGCGCAGATCGCGGTGGCTCTGTTGCAGTCTCGAGATCGAGCGCCGGATGCGAGGCGCCGCGATGGCCATGGCGAATGGCGCAGCTTTGCGGTGTCGACTCGACATTTCTGTCGTCGTTGCCCCTGGCGAGGATGATGCTGATGGATAATGGTGCACTACAGCCGAAGACGCCATTGTTGAAGGACGCTTGATGAGCGGTGGCGAGCGCGGGGCCAGCGCAAAGCGCGAGCCTGGGACGTCGGACTCCATTGGCTTCGCTATGCTTCGTCGTGGACTCGCGATTGATCCGGAGCTTGAGTTTCCTGTGAACCCACTGACTTGCAGGCTCACACTGCAACTCAGTCTCGTCTCAGCAATACTGCAGGCCGATGATACATAAATAGATGGGCACACATGACCTCGTCCTGGTACTCATGCTTTCGGCAAGCTCCATGATCACCACGGCGTCACCAGCGTTTGCTTTCCCTGTGCGGCCAAGCAAACCCGGAGGTTAGCTCGGATTCTTTCTTGTTTGCTGAAGAAGCCTGCACCACGTGAGGGGCGCACCACCGATGCCAATGGGCAACGCCGCACGAAGTGGGCGACTTCAGGATGCTTGCTATAAACCGTGGACTCCCGTCTTCGCCTCAGCGCTGGATGTTATCGCTCTGGGAGGCTAGCAAACGGAACACTCCTGTCATTACGTTGATATGATACCTACGCGCAAGTATGCATCGCAAAAGGCGCTTGCCCATTCTCTATCTTGACCAAGTCATCTTGAAGCTCACTCTCATCAACAGACCTTACCGACAGCCCCAGCGCCGAGCAGAACCGGTTGCATTCGTGGTTCTCGAAGAAGAGCCGCATGCCGCTCTGGCCCAGGTTCGTGCTGCAAAAGCGCGTGCGTGCGGCGCAGCAGCTTGCTGGGTCTGTCATCGTTACAACAGTCGCTGTCCTTGTTTGTGGAACTGTGGGATCTTCGTCCATCGGCTTAGTATCGGAATAGGTTGATGGTGCCACCTTCTTTTTGGCAAATCCATGACCATTAGGTAGCCCTCCGAGGCGCAGTAGACCCAGTGTGTAAACGCCATCAGGTATTCCTTGAGCTCTCGGTCGACACCCGCCGTCCTGGCCACATCCCCAGTGTTTTTTGTGATCTTGACGCACTTGTTGGCATCCCCATCCAGATCCCTATCCTCAGTCTCAACCAGTTTGTCCACTGTGTAGAAGGCGTTCTTGTGTGTCTTGGGATCCCGCACCAGAGCACTTTGCTCACGAGGTACTCGATCTCGTACTTTGAACGCGAGCCACTTTGCTAATGCAATGCGTTGTACTCCATTGCGCGATAGGCTGCGAATGTCTGGACCTCCATGGCGCTCGAGTACCGGTACACCTCGTAGCTGCTCACACCCAGCTCCGTTCGACTAAGCAGCTTGAAGCGCTTGCACACAAGGTCTTCCGCTATTGTAATGTACGAGAAGTCTTCGTTCTCACGGGTGATGACAGAGATTTCAGGACGCACGTCGGGCTCTACGTCCACTCGGACGAGCTCTTTCGCGTAGAGCACGACGCGCACCGAGTCTTCGTCGAACGGGAACTGCACGATCTTGACTTGGGTCTACCGCGAGGACCTCTCGAGTTCGCTGTAATCGAGGATCTGATTGATATTCTGTGGGAATTTGAACGTGTACAGCGAGCCCTAAATCACTGGATTAGGAGCTGCGTCCAGTCGGTCGGTGGGGTCTTGGCAATCGTAAACGCTTTGTTTCTCATCCCATCTGATCCATCGACCGACAGCGACTGCTGCACACTTCGGTCTCTCGTATCCATGTTGGCCGAAGTCACGCTCACAGTGATCATGATCGGATCCCTGACGTTAAAAGTCGAGACCTCGTAGCCCAGAATGTCCGAGAAGATGGCGACCATGGCGTCGGTCGAGTCATCAATATCCCCAAAGTACGCGATGTCTCGCTCCTCCATGCGTTGCAGGATCTGCTCAATGGGCTCGTCGTCTTCCATTCCACGTATTGACACCGTGTCGTTCCTGAAATTCAAATACCGAGGGTCATGCGGCGGCGCGTCGCCGATGTGGAAGAGCACTTTAGCCGCCAGTGGGTCCCACTCGAGCTCGTCCACGGCCTTGCACAGCCCATTGACGACGTCCTCGGGCGTGCCGCTGCAACATCGGCCCAGATCGAGCCCACAAAGTACTCGAAGCACGCGAGGTCCTCCGTGAACGGGAGTACTTCAAAGTGGTCCGTCCCGTCGCAAAAGTCCTTGTAGCCGACGAACGCAACCACAACATGGTTCTGCTTCTTCGTAGCCCACGAAGATGTGCTATTGTGCTTGTTAAAAGACTTGACCAGGTTTGCACAGATGGCGCGGATCTGCTACTGCACACCTTCAATGTGCGCGTCCATGGTGCTCGTCGTGTCCACGAGGAAAGCAGGCGACGTTGAGCTTCTGCAACGCACGCAGGCGCTTACAACTCGCAACAGTGTTCTCCCTCTCTGTACGTAGGACGACGCGAGCGGCGCGACACAGGTCCCCTTCGACGTCCTATTGAGTAACGGGGATGACCAGGTCTTCCTCGATCATCGTCAAGAGGTCTTTTTGGATCTTGCTCAGCGTAGGCCGTCCACCAAGTTCCGAGGAAGCTTGTTGGCTTGGGGTTCATGAGCAAACGAAGTGACGAGCTTGAGCACTGAGTTGGTATCCTGAAAGCTCGAAATGCGGACTCGCCGAGTGACGCAGAAGTGGAAGAGGAGAATCCGAGACTGCAGCCATCCATCAATCAGCACGCTTCCGAAAGGCTGGGGGAGGCCTCCCTCGACGATTCCTACTCAGCTCAAATCGTTTTGTAAATCTATTTTCTACCAATCAAATGAAAGGCTGCGACAGAATCAGACAGCATCAGAACAGCTGAGTCTGACACCTGAATGGTGTGTGGTGCCCAACATCAAATGCCTGTCTGACTGGCGTGCGCTGTGGCCTTGAGCCATTCCCAGACAGCAAGCATGGGTAGCAAGCGCACGGCCAACGGCGCGAACGGCAAGCGCCGCATGGGCCACATCGGCTTCCAGTCGAGCGAGATCGCGTTCATCGAGGACGAGATGGCGGCTATCGCGGCCGAGTACGGGCTCGAGATCGACCAGGATGTCGCACAGCATGTGCACCAGCGCAACGATGCCAAGAAGGCGCGTCACCGCAAGAAGCAGCCGGCCGCACCATCAACTACTAGCAAGTACGGACCTGCTACTACAGAGCCATCAGCTAAGCCCAGCAAGCGGATTGTACTGCACGCGCTGCCGTCCAAGTTCAAGCACAACACCCCTATGCAGGACGTGAACGAACACGGCGAGATCTACGACCTCATCCGCGACGTGCTACCGGAGAACGGCGTGCTCTCGAAATGCGGTGTTCCGGGGTGTGGCTGCAACCACGGCGGACGGGAGATGGTGTTTGACTCGCGCACCAAGAAGGAGAACCAGACGATGGAGCGCGTGGACGCGCTGCGCTCCGGAGTGTGCAAGCGGTGCCAGCACGGCGTGCTACAGCACTCGATCGCCGTGCGCGAGGACGGCGAGAACGCCGTGACCAAACCCAGCGGCGGCCAGCGACTCTTCAGCTCCCTGTATCAGCTCATCCGCCTCGCGCGCATCGCCGGCACGATTTATACGTCGCGTGTGTGGTCCAAGTCGGCTACGGAGCTGCTCGACGCGCTGCTGCTCCATGTGAAGCAACAGTTTGCGAGCGGCGGCACGCAGAACGGACAGAAGACCGTGGGCGAGCTGCAGCACGAACAGCAGGTGCTCGTGGAGTTACAGAGCCAGATGAAGAAGGCCGAGCAGGCGTCCGGCAAGAGCACGCGCGACCAGGTTCCGATCCACTTGGCGTGCATCTACGACCAGATGTACTTCCACTGCTACTACGCGTCGATCGTACTCTACGGCCGCGCTTGTGGCGCTGTACCCGCACCGGAGATCTACTTTAGCGACCTCGAGAATTTCGTTCCACAGGCGCAGGCGCAGCTCGAGCTCTTTGTGAACAACGAGCTCAACGACGGCGAGAATGAGATTCCAGCGAAGATGATCGATTCGCTCGCATTGCCTCTGCGTGAGAACAAGAAGCCTGTTGACCCGCCGGCGCTTTTAGAGATCTACCACGCGCGCCTACGTGAGGGCGTGCGCCTGTACTACGAGCAGGGCGTGGGCATGCACGGTGAGATGGACGCGCTGCTCGTGAACCCGCATCTGATCGCGTCGGCGCAAGCGGCCGTGGCCACCAAAAGCAAGAAGAAGCCGCAGAAGAAGCACTACCGTCGCGAGCGCGGCAAGCCGGCCGATACTGTATCGACTACGACTAGTGCCGGTAGTGAGGGCGGTCCAGGAACGAACAACAACGGCCTGGTGGAATTGCCGGCGTACCCGCTGCTGGCGCAGTGGCGCAACAACTGCCGCGACTGGTGCTGCCACCTGTACGCGTACGCGACGCCGACACCCGAAGCGCTTGGGGTCGTGGCCAAGTTGGCGCCGCTCGTGGAGATGGGCGCCGGCACGGGCTACTGGAGCTCACTGCTGCAGAAGCAAAAGGTGGACATTGTCGCGTACGACAAGTGTCCGCCTTCGACAGACGGAGCGACCACGTCCAGCGGTATGGAGTCGTCTACTGCGAGTGGACAGCGTGTGTCCCGCAAGCAGGAGCGCAATGCGTACCACGGCCAAGTGCCTCCATTCTGCCCTATTGGCAAGGGTGGCCCCGAGGTGCTCAAGCAGGATGGGGAGATGGCCAAGCGTAACCTCTTTCTGTGTTACCCACCACCGCACGATGACATGGCGCTCAACTGCGTGCGGTTTTTCCAGGGCGAGCACGTGATCCACGTGGGCGAGTGGCAGGGCGACACGGGCGACCGTCGCTTCGAAAAGGAGCTCGAGGCGCGCTTTGCGCTCGTCAAGGAGCTCGCGCTGCCCAACTGGGGTAACTCGGCCTACAGTCTCAGCATCTGGAAGCGCAAGGGTAAGTCTGGGACCGCAGTGAACCAGGTTCCGTGCACCGCGCTGTCGTGCTTCAAGTGTGAAAAGTCGATCCAGGACGCCGCCGACGAAGGCGACGAGCTCCGGCGCTGCGTGTTGTGCAAGACGAACGTCTACTGCTCGAGTCTCTGTGAGGAGAGCGACCGCAAGGCGCACAGCGCCGAGCACGCGAAGCGTCTCGTCTTTTTGGAGAACGAAGAGGAGCTCGAGTTTGCGAACGGACTGCACTACGCGCCGCTGATCAACGTCGCGGAGCTGAACACGGAGGAGGCAGACAAGGTCGTGAAAATCCAGAAGAGCTGGAAGGAGCTCACTGGCGGTGACGATCAGCAGCATGAAGATAGTGGCGATGACGACGCCAGCGACTTTGATAATGAGGACGACGAGGCGCACGACAGCGAGCACGACGACTCGGACATGAAGGACAGCGACATTGACGACGAGAGCGACGAAGATGACGGTGAGGACCAGTACATGGATGAAGACGAAGATGAAGAGGATGAAGAGTCTGAAGAAGAAGAGAAGCAGCCAGCGCCAGTGAAGAAGGCGCGCAAGGCGGAGCCTGTGGCAGCAGCAGTAGCGAAGCCCAAGACCAAGCAGGCAGGCTTCGCATTCAACTTCAAGGCATAGATGTTAGATGAAAAGGGGTGAGCTCAATGCAATAGACTTTGGTTTTTGGATAGACAGACATGCTGCGTGTATGATGATCGCTAAACTCTCACATATCGGAGGCTAACAGTCAGCAAGCACCTCATGAGTCTGAACCTGAGAGTGTAACGAACGCCGTGTGGGCATTTTCGAAATAAACCAAGCGCCACCGCAAACGACTGCTTGCTTTGGACGAGGCTGTCATTGCCGTTAGCACAGCTCACCCACGAAGCCCAGCTCCTTGACCGTGAGCTCAGTTAGGTCTTGTGTCATCAATACGTGCGCAGCAGATAAGGAGTGACGACTATGCTGGAGGATGATGTCACTGTACCCCTCAAGCGCAAGGTGCGTAGCCTCGAGACGGATCTGCTCGAGTGGCGCCGCTGCGCCTGCTTGTTCACGAGCGATTCGTCCCAGCTCATTCTCGAATTGACCGACGACGATGTGGACGACGTGGTACTCGATGATGATGAAGATGAAGCACCTGCTGATGGTAACGAAAACACCGATCACTCAGGAGGGCTTCAGAGAGACTATGCTGGAGACAGGCAAGTGGACGCGAGTCGTCGAGGCAAGTGCCGTGTGGCCATCGACTTGGGCTCGGCGCTCAAGCGCATCGAGCAGAAACGCAAGAACAAGACAAGGTGCGAGATCGAGTACTGGGATTCAATTGCGAGCCGTAGCAATAGCAGCAGCCCAATGGACAGACGCGTGCGGACCGAGGAGCTCATGGCGTCGTCCGCGAGGCACTGTCAACAGTTCATTGACCAAGTGCGCGAAGCCGAGCGTCAGACGAAGCGCAAGCAGAGTATCAGGCTCGGCGCGGTGCTAGCAGCAGCAGCAGCTTCAGCCTCAGGCGGTTCATCCAGTCACAAGAGAAGTCAACAAGGTTCAGAGGCTAAGGCGCGTGCGGATCGCAGCGGATCGCCATCGCAGACCTCGCCACCAAGAGTCAAGACGGAGCACTTCCGACTGCAGCGGGCTGCAGTGACACCAATTACCACCAATGCGAGTGTCAAGAGCTCTTCTGGTAGTGCATCGAGCGGCACTGGTGCATTGCATGCGTCATCCTTAAATAACAGTGGGAAAAGCGAAGAGATCAGCCCGGCTGCAGCCGCAACGAGAGCAGTGACACAAGATGCAACAGCGAGCAGGGATTACTCATTGAATGACTCATTTCACTCATCCACCTCCAGTCGCGATCAGCGTCAGTGTCAGCGTCAAGAAGCAACAGAGCAACCAAATGGTGATCAGCAGACCCAGCACTGGAGTCAGCGCTGCCACGATGATCACACAAGAGACTGCGAGGTACACTTTTGTTATCAGACATGACGTCTCTTATCGCTTATTGCTAATCGCTGATCGTCTGTGCTGCGGATTCTCGTTGCAGTCGGACACCCTGGACTCAAGCAGTGGCGTGATCTCGCCCCGCGTCACGCCGCTTCCAGTCAGTGCACCCTACAGAGAACCGCCAAATGGGGCTAGCAATCTCACTAGCAACAACAGCTACCATAGTCTCGCGTCGAGCCAAGCGAGCTGCAGCAGCGTCAGCACCGTGAGCAAGCTCCTGCTGCCGTCCAAGCCGCTCCCCCAGGAGCTCTTCGCCCAGCGCCTCGCTTCATTGCGAACAGGAGCTCAGCAGCTACAGAACCAACAGGACCAGCAAGAGAATAGTGATTATGCTGATGATGATGACGACGAGAGCTTTGATAACCGACGGCGCGCGCGCATGGAGAAGCTCTTCTCACCAGGCGCTTCCTCATCTCGACACGCCTTCCAGAACAGCCGTGTGATTGGGAGACGCCGACCGAGCATCGATCTACGTGCTGCTCGCGAGAGGAGCAAGTCCACCTGTTTACGGAGCTCAACAATCAGCAGAAGACGGAACAGCGGGTCGCCAGCCTCAGCAGCGGCGCTCGCAGCGAACCTCAACCGTCTGCGTCTTCAAAGCCGCACCAGCAACAATAACAATACGAACAGCAACGGCTATGGAGGTGATTACCGTGACCGTGATGACGCTGCTGGCGACTCAAGCAACCGCGCCGAGCTGCACATCCTCATGCGCGTCGAAGCGGCCCTCCGCCAGCTGGAGAAGGAGAACGCACTGGCAAAAGAGCGCGAGGCCCTGCTCTCACAGGAAGTGCAGTCGCTACGAGACGCGCTGCGCGTTAAGAGCGCCGAGAAGAAGCACGTGGAGACGCAGTTCCAGCAGCTTTTGAGGGAGAAGGACGAGTGGAAGCAGGTCGCGCAGCGCGCCGAGTGCGCGGTTGTGCAGATGGAGGACGAGCTGCTGATCGCGAGGGAGGAGGCGCAGCTGCTGCAGAGCGAGCGCGTGCGCCTCAAGCACCAAAACAAGGAGCTCCTAACCCACGTGCACCGGCTCGACTCGCTCGTCTACGGACGCTTCTGAGCTCTCGAACTCTCGAGCTCTTCCTTCCTTTCTTCAGTCAGTCAGTCAGTCAACTCAACAGCCATTCGAGTCGAGTGGTAAAACAACACCATACCGCAACAAAGTTTTTATTTACCTGATTATTTTGATTAGACTTTCTACATGCTACTTTGAGATTGGAATAAACATCTGCGTTTGATATAATGCGGTTTATGCTACATACAATCTTTGTATATGTGCATAGTTATTATAAAGGGTGGGCTCTCATTCCAAGAAAAAAATCCACGTTCAGACGTGAAGAAAAAGAAAGCAAAGCAAGGCAAAATGCTCACCCGCCGAGTGTGCGCGCTCGCGGCGCAGCGCCATCATGCGAGCCGCAGAGCCTCCCGCCCCTCGCAGCGCTGGACGCGTCTGCACAGCAGCTCCTCTTCCACCAACGCCGTCAGCAGCAGCAGCAGCAACGCCAGCGTCTCCAAAACACCAACAGCCAACTCATCCGCAATGGCGCAGAAGCTCGCCAGTGAACAAGCGCCGCCGCCGCCGCACAACCTGGACGGCGTGAGCGACCGCGAGCTCATCCGGCGCCTGCTAACGCGCCCGCAGCGTACGTGGATCTGGCTCTTTGGCTCTGTGTTCGTGGGTGTGACGCTCATGGCCTTCGGACCGGAGCTCAAGGTCGGCGTGAGCAAGCACACAGCGGACGTGGCGTCCAAGTCGCTCCAGGACGAGACGCTGCAGGGCCACACACGGGTGCGTATATGTTACAGACGACAAATCAATGGGTGGGTCTATAGGTGTATGTGTATGGGTTGCTGACTACTAGTATGGTATGTGCGCCTTGTATCTGTCCCTATTGCAGGAGCTGGCGTCGCAGATCGTGCAGACCGTGCTTAACGACCCGAACGTGCTCGACCAGGCCTCGCAATTCCTCCAGCGTGTACGTCTGTGTATGGTTGCCTGCCTAGTGACAGCTCGGCTACTGTACTAATTCATCTTTCTTTGCTATAAACGAACTGATACAGCTCGTGGTCATGGACTTGACTCGCGAGGCGCTGCGGGCGCTCGTGGTGCAGACTCTGAACGATCCTGTGACGCTCACGCACGTGTCAGAACTGGCGAAGCGCACGGTTGCAGTGCTACTCGAGGACCCTACGACGCGCAAGCAAGTCGTGGACCTGCTCATGGTAACTGTCGTGGACCCGAAGACGAAGCAGAGCGTGCTGCTGCTCATCGAGCAGCTCATGCGGGACGAGCAGACGCGCCGGAACCTCACGCAGCTGCTCGCGTACACTTTTGTGCAGGACCCCGTGAAACAGACGGTCACGAGTACGCTGACCGAGTCTGTGCATGACGTGCTCAGCCGCGTGGATATTCAGAACCACGCCAAGCAGTTCGTGGGCACGGTCGTGAAGGACCAGACGGTGCAGGCGCAGAGCGGCGACGCCATCTGGAGCACGTTCATGTACGCGGTCACGCCCTCGTGGCTCTCGTGGATCTGGCATCCGAGTGGCAGCGATGCTAGCACTGCGATTGACCCCGCGGAGCTCGCGGCCACGATCGAGAAGGTCGTCGTGGTCGAAGGTGCTGCACCCCAGGCGGGTCTAGAGAGTGAGGCTACAAGTGCTGCTGATAGTGGTGGTGACAAGGCTGAAGAGACAGTGAAAGACCTTGTGGTGGTCACCAGAAAAAAAGTGCCAGCGCCTTACAAAAGCACTGACGACAGCAAAGCTGTTGCCAATGCTGACGGTGCTGCTGCCTCAAAGCCTGACGCAACTGTGGCTGAGGCGGTTGAGGATTCGCTGAGGAAGCGGATGACAGCACGCCTGCCGTTCGCTCGACGAGTGACGATACCATCACCATCGTCAGAACCCAAGCAGAGCAGCAACAGTAACGATGGCGATGGCGATGCAAAGAAGCCAAACGCAGCTTCGACAGCAATTGATCCCGAGTTCACGGAGGAGTACGAGAAGCGGCATTGGAGCGGCTCCGGAAGTGGATTTTTGTAGTGGAAATGTGTTGCATGGCTGGCTGATCAATAGATTGACTATTGCGCTCAGAACCAAATGGAAGAAAGTGACTCAGCTTTGACTACCAGCAGTGTATCACATTCAGAAAATCGCCAGTATCGTCAACTGCATCATTAGATGTTTCTAGATCGACTCGGGAAGCGAAGCTCATCCACTCAAAGCATCTTCGAGCTACAGTCATGTGACACCACGAGTATTCTGCTGATAGCTGTGTGACGCAACTGCTCGACGAATTGGAGTGAGCTTTGAAGTATATGCTAAAGTATCCGTGAAGGAAAGCGAACGCCGAGCTGCTGCCTTTAAGAGAGGTTTCCTTTGCGATGGATGATCTCGGCGACGACGAACGTAAATGGCTGTTGACGAGGATGATGATCAGTAGATCCGACTTTTTGGGCGACTAAAAACATCATTCCGATCATAGAATGTTGGTTCGTGGTGAACCATCACTTGACATCTTCGTAAATAGGCGTAATTACGATCGAGTTGACATCATAAGCGTAAAAAAATTTTGCGACGGTTTCGCTGACACGTCACGTCACAGGAAAAATCCAAGAGGCACCGTTGCGACCACACATTCACACCAGCAATCATCATCATCATCATTGGCCAAGTGAGACTTCAATGCTGACTGGTAGACGAAGAGACAGACAGACAGACACGGACGACTGATTGGTACTGTATGTATGTACACCTTGGTGGTTCATTCGATTGGCTTGGACAAGACGCTAAAAAATGCACTAATGTTTCTCGCTTTTGTTATCTCCGCCTCCTCCTATGAAAAACGATGGGCGCTTGATTCACCGGACCCGGTCGCCAGATCGGAAGAACCAAGACTCCACAGCAAAACAGCACGACGGTAGCTGCCACCTCGCCTTCCACATCCCTCGTCAACCAGCCGAGCCATTGATCGACACCAACTGACGAACTCCAGTCAGCGCCGAAGTCGAACGACGTCGCTGGGTCCAGAATTGCACCATCAACCATCGCTGTGTTCCTCTGCTTGTCTTCCTCCGCCGCCTTCTCGTCCACTAGCTCCTCCACTATTCACCACTTTGTCGGATATTTAAAAAGACTGGCATTGGTACTTCCAGACAACAGCAAAACAGTCTCCGCTTCCGGTAGCGAAGTAAGGCGACGCCGGCGACGACGCGACACTGATCACCGAATTCCGGTAGCCAGTCAGTGTTAATACCGAACGGGACGAGCGAGGGTCCCAGAACACGACGGAGCGGTCCTTCGAACCGGACATCAGCCATCTGCAAACAATAAAACAACAAGCCGTTAGAACCAAAACTCCTCACACAGTTCCCCATCAGAGCAACACGACAGTAACATACCTTCCGTCTGGAGTGTATGCGACCGAGAGGACAAAGTCCTTGTGGCCCTGGAACAGCATGCGCGGGCGAGTCGTGGTTCGGCCCTGAGCGCACACGTCCCACAGCATGATGTTTCGGTCCAAAGAGCCGGAGATCAAGTTCTTGCCATCTGGAGAGAAAGCGATCGAGTATACCGAGTCGCTGTGGCCTTCCAGGCGGTCAAGGAGCTGCGCGGTCTCCGTGTCCCAAATGCGCACAACCTTGTCCAGTGAGCCAGCGGCAAGCAGGCGACCATCTGGAGAGAGGGCAACCGAGGTGACACCGTCCGACGGACCTCCGCTTTCACTGCCGAAGATCTTCTTGCATTGGCCGGAGCGGGCGTCCCACAGACGAACCTTGCGGTCGCCCGAGCCGGACACGATGAAGTCGTTCACGTAGTCGAGCGAGTAAATCTCAGACTCGTGGCCAGTCATGGCTGGGCCTTCCTCGTTCGACGCAATGTCCCAAATGCGAATGGTGTTGTGCGGCATACCGGCAACAAGCTTCGTACAGTCGGGCGAGAAGCACACTGCGCGGACGTACGCGTCGTCGGCTTCGTTGGTGGCAGCCGCAGCATTGTTCGCGTTGTTTCCGCCGTTCGACCCAGGGCGGGAGACGAAGAACTTGCGGTCGCCAGTCTTCACGTCAAACACCTGAGCAGTCTTGTGGCAACCCGATGCCATCATCGTACCGTCGTTCGAGAAGCGCACAACGCATACGACACTCTGGTGGTCCATCGACTGATGCATCTCAGCAACTGGACGCTCCGAGTCCTGGTACGACGTTGGGCCCTTCGACGAGTACACGCAGCTCCAGTTGAGACGACTGGCCTTTGAGTTCGAGGTCTTCTGGGTAGCGTTCGAGCCGGACGAGCCGGATCCTGTCACCGCGCCGGAGTTTGCTTCAGGGGTCGACTGCTTGTTGGCAGCAGAAGTGCTCGACGTCGTTGGAGTCGACGATGACACCGCCTGTGATTGCGCCGACCCGTTGTTGCTCGATGATGGGCTCGATTCTGCAGATCCGTGGTGTTCACGGTGGATCTTTGGGACTGAGGGAATCAAAGCACCCGACGAAGACGATCCCGTCGACGCACTCACGGATGGAAGGCTCCCTTTTCCATTGGAAATGCTCGGAATGCTGTTCTGCTCGCCGCTGCCGTTTGACTTCGACTTCTTGATCACCGGCGACGACGGGCCGGACTGCGTCAGGCTTCCGACTGGCGGAATGCTACGTCCTTCCACTTTGCCATTCGCCTCCTGAATCGCTTCGCGGTTCAAGCCTGGCAGGCCTCTGCGGTTCGTAGGCGTAGTCGACTGTCCTTCCAAAGGGCTCAGCTGAGGTGGCGGCGCTTGCTGTTGAGGTGGCTGGGACTGCGACTGCTGGCCTTGCGGAATCGGCTGCTGTCCAAGTTGCTGGAGCGAACGAGACGCTGGCTGGACTGGAACGACGCGCACTGGCGAGTTCGACCTCTGGTTGTTTGGGCGGTTCGATGGTGCACCGGGCGCAACGTTCACGACCGACATCATCGGCTCATCGGTCTGCATTGGCGCGCCAGAGCCCTGCGTGCGAATGCGCTTGTTGTTCATCTTGGCCTGTCCAGCGGCAGCGGACTGACCCTCCAGCTGACGACGCATGCGCATCATGTCTTCTTCGTACTGCTGGCGAATGCGGCGGTGGTTCGCCTCCAGAGTCTTTAGCGTCTGCTGGATCTGGTCCATCTCCACGACTTGGGACTGGATCTTGCGCTCCATCTCGAGCTGCTCCATCTTCGAAATGTTCAGCTGCTGGATGGCGGCCTCGTACTCTGCCTTCACTTGGTCGAGCATCTCGCTAATACGACTCGATGCCGCGCCGGCGTTCGCCATCGGAGGCATGTTGGACGGGTTCTGCGTGCGGATCTGTGGAGGCGGCACGTTCACTGGTTGGTTGCCACCGGGGCGTCGGGCCGGGCCAGGAGCTGCGGCGGAGTACATGTTGCTCTCGTCGGTGACGCTGTCAGGGAAGATGTAGAGGGATCACTGGTGTTCATTCATTAAAAAGAGAGAGAGGCAGAGTAAGAACGAGATCTGCTGGGGTTCATATGCTGTTCACGCTGGTGTACACACACGACGGGCTAATAGAAACATGAAGGGGGCGAGGACGACACCTTGCCAAATCGTAACGAAAACGACAACTCATCACGCGAACGATTCGGCAAGGTGTGTGTTACTCGGCCAATCACGGCCGTCAATATGAACCGCATATGACCCCATAAATGTGTCCCATACTTCTCGCCACCATGATCATCCCCATATGCACACACATGTTCACGATCGACACCTTCGTTTCATCATCACGAAAAGACCCAAACCACATCGTATGAAGGGAGGGGGAAGGGGGGGAGGAGGGAGGAGGGGGGGGGAGAGAGAAGGGCGTACCTTGTCGTGCGCGTGTCGTATCAGGAGGGGAGGGCGGAATGAGGAGAAAGCAGCGGCAGACGTCGCGTGTGAACGTCACTTCCTTCTCTTCTCTTCTTGGTTCCTTGGCTTTGCTGCGCGTCGTCGGCTTCTCCAATTTCCTTCTGACTGAAAGCGAGCGAGCGAGGGGGGCGGGCGGGCGCTTTTTCAATTCTACCGCCAGAGAGCGAGAGAGAGGGGGGAGCGAGCGAGCGAGGAAAGGGGGAGGTGCATTGTTTGTTTGTGTAGGGCGGAGTGATGGTCCCGCGCATTTGGTTTGGCTTGAGAAATTCAAAAAACCGTGTGGACGGTGGAGAGGAAGAGAGAGGGGAGAGGAGCACAATGCGCGCCAGCTGAGGGGGGAGTCGACGAGCTACCCTGGGGTATCGATGGAGGTGAGTCGTCCCACGGTCCCGAACGAACACGTTTTGTTCCCCTGAAGAGCTCGGTATATCCCGAAAATAGTAGCATCGTCCCGAAAATTGTGTCCCGTCCGTCCGTCAACAAAAAGAAGCCACAACGAATGATCAGCATTTTTCAGGCTCACCAAGTGGATCAACAGACTCCGAAACCTGATCTCTTGTGTACATTTCACGGTATCATTTGTAAAAGTGGTCTTGGTTTTGCTACTAACCACAAGATCCGAAGCGCCTGCTCAAACCTTCAACAAATAAAACCCTTCTAAACAGATTCAAACACGAACACTCGCCTCGCTCATAATGCACACCCAACAACAACTCGTGACAGGGCGTGTTGACGTGCCGAATCAACATTTCAGATCAAGACCACCCAATATACTGTGAGAGACACATTAATTTGTATAACTACTGTAGCATTGATGTTCACCCGTTCGTTCTGAGCAGCAGCAGTTTCACTTCACTTGCAGCTTCAGTCAAGACGAAGTTGTGCGGGAGGCCGCGATGTGTTTGACTGGTGTTCTTTCTACTTCCAAACGAGATTGTGGATCGCGCCCCAGTTTGGACGGTTGTCGGCGCCGTTCTCAGTCCAATCGATCGATCGGAAATGAAACGAGCGACCCACGAAAAGGAAATCTGAGGAGATCAAGAGATCAATACGTCGGGGGCAGCAGCCAGGTTCCCCGAAACGGTACTTACCATCTGGTGGCATAAAGCTGTCGGCACATCATTCAGTCCCGAAAAAATCAGGATTGCTGCGCTGCTGCGTTTGTGAGCCGACCGACCAATAGCCGACCGACCGCCCGACCGACCGATCTTCTGACGCAGAGAAAAGAGGAAGTTCAACCATCACCTGTACCGTAGATCTCCTGATACAAGTCCCAGCTGAAAAGAAGATCATCAGGATCGTTTCATAACATTCATGATACTTTGGTAAAAATTCAAATCACTAGTCGCTAAATACATAATTTCTCCTCTTTTTGTATCATTTAATTACGGCACCTGTGTTAATAGTAGCCTCTAAGGCTACAATTTGAGGTGCAACTTTCTGCATTGGCATCGAGAAAAGGACTCTGCACTTGACTGGCATCATGTTCGCCATCACATGGACAGACAGACTTCGCATTTTGATCACGAGTGGCGCCCATGAACGGCCTCAACATGTCATTCGTATTACAGTAATGTACTTTGCTTGACCATTCAGTCGTACAGTGTCACCCACCAAATAGGTGTCTGCATCATGATACAGCCACTCAGTGCAATGCAGGCCATGAGCGAGCGAGCATCATTTGCGTTTGCAGTTGGTTATCCAAGGGATATCGTCAGCGCGCAACCAGCTATTCGTACTATCGGACGCAGTCAATTGTAGTAACAGGGAACCTGTAGAATGGGAGCTAGCTCTCTCTGGTTTATCCGTACCGTCCACGCCGCTTCGAGGCGTGGTGCATGGGCGTGGTCACTCGCTTACGCGACGGTCTGAGTCCTATTGCGTTGTCTGGGCGCTGGAGCTGGAACTTCGACTCACTCACCGTTGCTTCGTTTTCGTCTCGGGGTGCGTAACAGCGGGGTCTGTATTGTAACGGTTCTGCAGGGGTATGGTTTGATGGAGGATGACACAGTTTGAGGGGCCATGCCGTTCGCGGTCACTCGTCATGCGCTGCTGCTAGTTGCTGGCTTCACTTTCAAGGAGTTTGGAGGGCGCTTTGTGAACGCGTGGCAGACGACTGGTGTCGAAGAATCGAACGAGCTGCTCGCTCGCATTCGCGCCGATTTTGAGTTTGTAGCCAGCAAAAAGCGCCGCGTTGTGCTGGCCGGCACATCACTCTGAATTTGCCTTCTGTATTGAATATTTTTTAACGTCATCTATTTTGGACTATATACATAATATTTTACTCTTATTGTCCAGTATTTCTACTTTAGATAGGTTTATTGTATAAAGCTGATATATTTATCCTTTGCAGATGCATCTCTTGGTAAGACTCTATGACCCGCCTCTTCACTTCAAATGTCGCCTCTCCTAATGAAAGGGAAGCATGATGCAAATTGAGACGATTCATCTCTCCCCCAGTGACCGTCCTGTGAGTAATGCATCCCGCTGATTGGCCAGCTTCTTTCTATAAAAAGGGATCCGTCCGTCTCTATGTTTCCACTTTTGTGCGCCGCACTTGCTTTTTGTATGCTGGTGCGATCTTGCGCTGAATTGTTGCTGCTGCTGGTCTTTGTGTGCAAAATCTGTGTGTTGTTGTTTGACAAGCCTGGGCGAGCTTCCTGCTGTTACTGGCGCCTCGAAAGCGGCAAAAGCAGTAACAACAACAACAAGAAGGACAGACAGACCAGCCGGGGACGAGCGCACAATCGAGCGAGCAGTTCGTCGGTCCGTTCATAGAGATCGGTCGTGGAGAAGAGTTCAACCACGCCGCTCGAGCCTTCTTTTCCCTCTCTCTCTCTATCGCCGCGCTCTCTCGACAGCAGGAGCGGCAAGCAACAACCTCGCGCCCAAATCGCCAAACGCACCAAAACAAGCAACACAAGTCGCGCAAGCAAGTCACGCAAGCAAGTGTGCCCTAACAAGGACTCGACTTGCGCGTGACGCTTCCCCCTTTGTGTGAGCTTGTGCGTACCTACCCAGCCCTTCCTCCACGAGGAGCTATAGTATCAACCAGTACGACAAGCAGCGACTGACAAGCAAGATGGTGCGATCGCTGCCGCTGCGCAACGGCTTCTTCGCGGCGCCGCAGGTGACGCTCTCGGACGAGAATGACCTGCTGCTCTGGGGCCGGTCACTTGTGCCAGACCTACATCACCACCCGGACGCCGAGTGGACGCTCTTGCAGGAGAAGAAGGGCGTGCAGGTCTGCCAGGACCGCCAGAAAGGCGGCCTCACGTACAGCATCAAGGGCGTGGCCACGGTGCGCGCATCCCTGGACGACGTCATGGAGCTCTTCTCGGCCGCCAGCACGTCGGACTTCCGCACGCTCATGCAGCTGCAGCTGCGCGAGTTCTTCGCGGACGCGGCCGTGCTCTTCCACAACGAGCAGAACGAGAGTGAGACGCTCGGCATCAAGTGGCTCGCCATGCGCAACAAGAAGAGCGCGATGAACCCGATGGTGCACACGCACGACTTCTGCGTGCTCGAGTACACGGGCGTGCTTGGGGCCGATGTGATCGGCGGGGACCCGGACAAACCCATTGGCGTCTGCCTCTACGAGTCCATCGAGCAGATGGAGTGTCCGCCGCTGTACGAGTCCCACCGGCTCGAGCGCGGCTCGATCTCCAAGTGCGGCTACCTGTTCCGCCCTCGTGAAGAGGGTGTGCTGGAAGCCCAGTTCGTGTGCTCGATCCGGCAACCGCCCAACCAGCGCGGCAAGCGCCGACTGAACCGCAGCCTGCTGCTCAACTGGGCCGAGTCTGTGGGCGTGATCGAGGAGAGCATTGGCCGCCGGCGCATTAGCCGCGAGCTCACGTTGCGCCGGCAGCCCACGTGGGTGAACGACAAGGACCGCCAGTGCTGTCACCTGTGCCTCAAGACGTTCACGAACACGCGCCGCAAGCATCACTGCCGCGCGTGCGGCGAGATCATTTGCCGCAACTGCTCGCTCTACAAGTCCGTGGACCTGCAGTCCGTCGGGCTCACGACGCTGCGCGTGTGCAAGGCCTGTATGGACGGCACTAAAACGGACAAGGACCTGCTGGTGAATGGCGACGCCGCCAGCACGACGCCCAATTCGGTCTCATCGTCCGTAGCAACAGCAACTGGGAATGGTTCTTCATCAGCGGACGCACTGGCGCTGGCTCTACCGAAGGGCGTGGACGACGAGAAACTCCGTGATGCGGTCGAGGAGTACGCGCTGGCGCTGCCCACGCAGCAGGTGTCGACGGTCCCGGACCTCGTAGGTATGGCGTGGCTCAAGCAGATCGCGATGCGCGACCCGTCCAAGCGCGAGATGGTGAGCGACCTCATGGAGCGCCTGCGCATCGAAGCCCAGGACCAGTACGCCTCGGATGCTGAAGAGAAAGAGGAGCAAGTCGACATTTACGACACGCTGTGCGACCTGGCGGCCCAGGCGCTGTCGTGCAAGTACGCGGTCGTGAGTCTCGTGGACGAAAACCGCCAGTGGTTCAAGAGCGCCGTGAACGTGCGCGAGGCCGACGTGCCGCGCGACTTTAGCTTCTGCGAGTACCCGGTGCGTGACCAGCGGCCACTCGTGGTCATGGACGCTTTGCGGGACCCACGCTTTATGAACCACCCATTCGTGACGGGTCCACTGGCCGTGCGGTTCCTGGCCGGCGCACCACTGTTTACCGTCGACAACGAATGCGTGGGCGCTGTGTGCGTGCTGGACACGGATCCGCGCCAGGCGCTGCAGGAGAACCAGATCGCAACGATGCAGAACCTGGCACACCTGGCTATGGTGATGGTCCAAGAGCGCCGCGAGGCGCAGAACAAGTTTGCACGTGCGGCCGCGGCGTCCTCGCAGCTCGTGGCTTCGGCCCCACGCTATCACCAGCAGTCCCAGCAGCAGCTCCAGCCGCCGCACATGATGATGCACCCTCTGCACCAGCAGCAGCAGCAGCAGCAGTTCAACCCGAACTACAGCTACGGGCCGCAGGCGTACGGTGGTCCCGGCGTTGGGAAAGGAGCTGTCGTCACGTCGTCCGACATGGTTCCGCTGAGCAGCTATGAGTCGTCGATGATCGTGCAGGCTAAGCCGCAGCAGCCGCGCGAGGACCCGGTGCTCAAGGAGCAGATGATCCAGCTGCTGCAGAAAGCTTCGCAGGTGCGCGACCAGGTAAACCTCCAGTCGCAGCAGACCACGGCGCAGCAGGCAGGGCTGCAGAGCTCTGGCGAGTAAGAGAGCCGCGCCACCAGCCAACAAGCAACAGCAGACAGACAGACAGAAGGCAATTCAGATTTAACCAGTAAATACAACAGCAACAGCACCGCCAAGAGCAGCTCGCGTCCTTCTTCGTCCTTGGCCAAGCTCCAATACGTCATTAGAAGCATAGACTTTGGTTCGAGCTCCGACAGCCAACTTCGACAACTTCAAGACCATCACGATCACGACTTTGTCGGTAGCCGATGATGAGTAGAGCGGCCATTCGTCAAAAGGAAGACTATGCCAGAGTAGCTAGCTATAAGGCGCGAGGAGCCGTGACCATTCAATATAAACTTCCCATGCGTTCACCTTTCATCAGCTTTCCGTTGCACAAGGCTTCACCACTGGAAAATGGTCGCTACCATCTTGCGAAATTGGTTCTGGGGTGTGGTGTTTTAAGATGTTGACCTTTGGTTCTGGGAACGCGAATAGGAACATGCGTTCGCTACTTCTTTGGCGGACCAAAGAGGCTGCCGCTCGCGTCCCAGTCGCCATCAGACGAGTCCGAGTCCTCTGACTCAGCGGCGCGCAGGCGTGCGACAGCACTTGGGATCGGCGGGCCACGGGCCACAGGCGCAGCAGTTGTGCTCGTCGCCGGAGGCCCAAACAGCGAATTCGAGGACGAAGGTTGTGCGCTACCGAAGAGAGAGGGCTGCGTTGCTGGCTGGAGTGTAGCTGCTGGTAGCACCGGCGTTGGACGTGGAGCAGTTGTTACTGGAGCTGTTGCTGGCTTTGCTGGAGCTGAGCCAAAAAGTCCGCCGTCATCGTCGCTCCAGTCGTCGTCACTATCGTCCGAGTCCGACACCTGGCGCTTAATGAGTGGGTTCGCAAGCGGAGGCGGCGCTGTAACTGGGGCTGGAGTCGAAACAACCGCTGGACGTGCGGCGAGTTGAACTGGAGCAGGTGCTGCCGCACTTGGCGCTGGGGCGCTGAACACTGGACCTCGCACGGGTGGAGCCCCGAACAGCCCACCGGCGTCGGACTCTGCATCACTGGAGTCACTCAGCACTCGCGACTGAATTGGAGGCGCTGCCACTGCAGGTGTCGGGCGAGTTACTGGTGGCACAGTACGCGCAGCTGCAGCTGCTGCTGGCACCGGTCGTGGGGCGCCAAACAGACCACCATCATCACTGTCGTCGTCGCTGTCACTCACCGATTGTGTGAATACTGGTGACGGTCGTGCTGGTGTTGCCGCTGGCAGTGGCTGGGCTCGTGGCACGGGAGCTGGAGTCGGTGCTGGTGCTGACGATGATTTCTTTGGTGCGCCAAACAAACCGCCCGCATCGCTCTCATCGCTGTCGTCGTCTTGGTCAAACAGCGAGCTCTTTACAGGGGCAGGACGCTGCTGTACGGGAGCGCTCGCTGCCGCTGGTACTGTTGCGCTCTGCATCACAGGTTTGGTCTCCAGTCGTGGTGCGCTTGCTGTTGGAGCAGCGCTAGGCTTTGGCTTTGCGCCAAACAAGCCTCCTTCGTCACTGTCATCGTCGCTGCTGTCGTCTGAGTACATCTGCGCGCGTCGAGGTGGGATCGCACTGCTTGCTGCCGCTGGCTGTGGAACAACTGGTCTTGGTGCAGCAGCAGTGATAGGCTTTGGCTTGGGTGCACCGCCAAAGAGACCACCATCCTCATCGTCATCGTCACTGCTGTCATCTGACAGCGCTGGTCGTGGACGCTGCTGTTGTGGTGGCAAGAATGGAGCTGAATTTGTCGCTGGCGTGGGTGCCTTAGGCGCCGGGGCTTTGAAGCTCGAAGTGCGACCGAAGAGCCCGCTGACTGTGGACTCGGCATCACTGTCGCTATCGGACAAGTACGTCCTCTTGGCGCCAGCTGAAGCTGTCGGCTGTTGCTTGGCATCCCCCATGGGCAGTCGGAAGCCCTGTGGTGGCGCTGCTGCTGTAGGCTTGGCCTTCGCTTCGCTACTTCTACCGAACAAAGCGCCTTCTTCATCATCAGAGGACAAGTCATCGAACGAGTCTGCACGACGAGCTGTCGCGGATTGTCGCTTAGCGCCAGCTGCTGCGGCAGCCGAAGCAGCTGATGAAGCCCCAAAGAGATCGTTGCTCGACTGCTCAGCGAATAGCGAGTTTGGCGGTGTCGACTGTTTCGTCTCTTCCGAGAACGCGCTGTTGTTCGTCGCTGACTTGGATTTCGGTGGCGCGCCAAAGAGTCCACCATCACTGTCATCATCGTCCGAACTGTCGAAAAACTGCGCCTTTTTCTTCGGTGGCGGCGTCACCTTTCGCTGTGCAGGTGTCGCTGGGGTCGCCACCACTGCTGCGGCCGCTGGTTTCTTCTTGGCCTTGCGCTTCGTGTCCTCTTCGCTGTCGCTGTCGCTGGACCAGTCGCTGTCATCATCGCTCTCGCTCTCTTCGTCATCCGCGTCGAAGGGCGTCTTTCTTCTCGATCCCGCTGAGGCCACAGGTGGTGGGACCGCTCTCTGCTGCTTCGATGTTGGTTCGGACGCTGGTGGACGGCCGAAAAGTCCGCTCGTGTCGCTCTCTTGAGAGTTGGAGCGTTGTCTGCGTGGCGCAATAGACGAGTCATCCGAGTCTTCATCCTCCTCTTCCTCCTCTGAAACCGAGGCTGCGGCCTTGGACGCGCGCTTCTTGCGTGGGGCCGTGGACGCGGACGAGACCGACGACTCGTCCGAGCTGCTGTACTCAGATCCGTACTCCGAGTCGCTCGCGTCGCTCGAGCTGTCCGAGTCCGAGTCCGGTGCTGCACCGAGACCGAGTGTCTCGTCCTCCAGGAACTCGCGCGTGCCGATGATGAACGGCAGCGGGCGCTCGTTGTAGATGTCCAGCACCGTGTCGAACTGCGACGACGTGTCGCTCGTGTCGTCATCGTCATCGTCGTCATTGAGCATCGCGAAGAGCTTCATGGCCTCGAGCCCCATCTCGAGCGCTGTGCGGTACTTGGTCACGACCGACTCAGCGGAGCTCTTCGTGGTGGCAGCCTCAGGCTTGGCCGCCTCCACCCCATTCGCCGCGTCACCGTTCGCACTTGTACCGTTCTCTACAGTACCGTCAGCCTTGCCAGTCGATGATGAAGCGCTCGGGTTGGACACGGAGTTTTCGACACCCATAAACTCCTCTTGCTCCTCGTCGTACACGCGGTTCTCGATGAACTGGCTGTTCGAGAGCATGAGGAACTGGTTGAACGTGTTCTTGAGGCGCACGTGCGAAGAGTCCGCGTCCGCCGCGAGGTCGCGCACCGTGTCCTCGAGCGCCTTGGTGCGCGCAAAGAGATCCGCTGAGTAGCCTTTGAGGAAGATGTGCAGGTCGCGGTCCGAGTGCAGCGTCCAGTTGGTCACCTCGTGCGCCAGGTCCGCCAGTGTCTTGTTCTCCGCGGCCTTGGGTTCGTTTGTGGCGGTGGTAGCAGTAGGGGGCGGAGGCGGTGGGGCGCCGTCTGTGCCGTTCGCGTAGCCATTGATGATGGCGCCATCGCCGTTGGCGACGACCATGGCCGAGCTCATCAGCTCCGCCATCTTCACTCACTCACGCTCCTTCTCGCCTTGCTTCTTTGAGTGCTGGCTTTTGCTGTGGGGGATTTTCGCGTTGAAGCAACAGAAGAGCAAACATGTCACTCTTTCTCACACTCTCCTCCCCAATTTGATGCTGTTTTGGAATCAAATTATTATCACATGTAGCAGTATATTGAATTAGGACGTAAAATAGAACTACAAATAGATATTTATTTCAGTAGTAGCTCAATAGATATTATATTTTAAAGGATTCAAGTTTGACGGATTGAGCTGTCACAAAAATGAACTGCACGCCACTCTTTCAAGCGATTATGCAAAATAACCTGTTAAATTTGATTATGTCCTGAAGCTGTATTTTTACCACACACAGAGGTATATCATAATTGTTCTACATGTTTTTTTGCAATACCATATTTTTTAACCTGGGAGGTATACCATTATACAACTCAATATCAAATTCGCAAGGACACACGTGTATGAAAAAGGGTCTCTGGTGGAGGAAGACAGGAAAAGAAGTAGACGACAGCCGTACGACTACGATTTCGAGCTGAAGGTGATCAACTACACCCCTCGTATATCACACTGCAGTCAGCTCACCTTGCGCGAACTTATCTACGTGTCCACGAAACATCGCGGAGGTACCATGAGACTAGAATGAACATCGACAAATGCTGGTATAAATGGTTGTTTTAGTCGTCACTTCTAAAACGCATTTCAAAAAATATTTTAGTGTGGACCACACCAGTGCTCGCATTCAGCTTCCGTTTTTACGAAATGCATGCAAAGAGCAAAGAGCGAGTGCTTTATACAGGGAGAAGCCCATTATTCTACATCGCAGGGTTTGGATCGGGGGCCACTTTGACATGCATTTTATGGTACTGTCGTCACGAATACGATAGTCGCATACAAAGAACAAGAGATTTCGTGGGAAATGGGTTTATTGGGTGCAATATGTCGAAGTTGCCTCCTTCAAAGAGCTCCACATCAATTCCCAAGGACACCTCACTCGCCGCTCGCACACAATTGCAAACTGCCGCTGAGATCGCCATAACACGTTCGACGCATACATACAAACGACGAATCGCCACAACGACTGGCCCACGCTCCTAGCCGCGCAGATGACGCGTGGTGGCGCTCACAGAGCTGAGCAGCGTGTCGCAGTAGCCCTTCGCGAACTCGTTCGCTGGGCTCGCACAGAGCCTTTCAATGTCGCTCTTGCTCTTCACACTCGCAGCAACAATGTTGAGGTTCGAGAGCGCAGTGGCCACACTGAAGCTCGCGGCCGCGGCCTCTTCAGCACTCGCAGTTGATTCGACCGCGTTAAGTGAGGACATTGTGGTGGTGTTACTGGCCACTGGAGGCAGGCTGGCGAGCAGCTTGGCGTGCGCAAAGTACAAGTCCTTGACCTGGGTATGCAGCGTGATACCGATGATGGCCGCGTGGTCCATGTTGTCCAGCAGGGGCATCCGGTTCCACTTGCCAATGTACGACGTGCCCTTGTACGCGACGAGCGAGCCCGTGAAGTCGCGGTACTGCGACTCCACTGGCACCACGCCGTCGTTGGCCTGCCAGTTCGTGCCGTAGCCGTTGTCGGGTGTCCAGCGACTGCCGAGGAACGATCCGATGGGCTGGAACGCCGCCAGCATCGTGAATATGTTGGGTACGTGGATGGGGCGCAGCAGCCAGTCCAGCGACGCGTGTGTGTCCTGCGTCGAGTAGCTGTAGTAGTACACCTTAGGTAGCGTCTTGACCCATGAGCTCTCCTCCTTGGCGCCCGGGACCGACGTACTCCAGAGGCACACATCCTTGAAGCCTGGTGCAAAGATCTTGCTGGCAAACACACGCTCCAAGTACGCCTTGAGTGACTCGGTGGGTTTCTTGGGCGTGATCCCCCACTGATCGAGCTTGGTGTCGTACACGACTTCGGTGATCGAGCCACCGATGTTAAGCGCCGAGAGTGCGCTGATCACTAAACCCACGACGGTGTCCCCGATGTTCGAAAGCGCGTCGGCGAGAGTGGCACCCTGGTTCGGCGTCGAGACGGTTGTGATCGAGTGCACCCAGTCCTTACCGCCGGCGAACAGCGAGCTGGATGCTGGGTCTTCAAGCCCAGTCGGCGCGCCATTGGTACCATTCGCCAGGAGCTGAGCGAGCATGCGGATGGTCTGACCGCCCATGCTGTGGCCGATCAAGTGGATCTTGTTGGTCTTGCCGTTGACGACATTGCCCCACTCCGGGTACAGACCCGGGAAGGTGCGGCCCAAACGCGTGTGGCCGTGCGTGGCCGAGTGCTTGGCGCCGTAGTCCACTTGTCCTCCCTTGATCTGCGCGTAGAGCTCGCAGGCACGGTCCCAGTTGCTGGAGAAGGGTCCGA
>JAASGO010000163.1:0-40695 GCA_023334245.1 Globisporangium cederbergense | reverse complement strand
TTATGCTCAATTTTCAAAGAAATAACCAAAATTTCAACAAACGCTTTTGACGGGTCTTACACTCAAATAGCAAACGCGACCAAAATCGAATTCTCCTCTGTCAAATGTCGACCAACAAGCAGATTTGAGAGGGGCTGCGGTCGATTTCGGCGATTTACCCTATATCAACTGCTCGGCGATTTTTCCAACTTATGGCGACCGCCACATTCGGATCACACTTTTCATGATGGAAAGCAAAGGTGACACTTTCGACCATGACACACCGACAGGAGATCAGGAGCAGGGAGAGCCCACCGCCGTCACGACTACGCCCGAGCAGCTGTATGCAACTGTGGTTTTGCTGCGCGCCGGATTCTCATTCAGAGCGGTCGTTCGTCTGCTGAAAGACGTCAAGCACACAACGTTGTGGCGGCGTTTGCAGGTATACAACCAAGAAGTGACGAAGGAAACTCGTCGCCGCAATATCGAGCAAACCCTGGAAATCATGAAGCATCGGGTGTGGCTGAAGCTACAGCAGCAACAACACCAGCTCATGCTGATGCTTGAGCTTCGGCAACAGCTGAGAGAGCGAGCGGGGGAGCAGCAGCACCAGCTAGATCAAGAAGACTTTCGGCTCCAAGGGTGTCGCGAGCTTGTCCATTTTCTCCAACTGCAAGTGGAGCAGCTGGATGCAGCGATACAGCGAGAGGCGCATCACATAGAAACGAGGCAAGCTGATACCAGACAGGCCGAGCGGGATACGAGACGGTGCTCTAGAGACAAGCGCGACAACGGTGCTGGCGATCTTGGGTCGATGGTGTAAAATGTGTGTGGGTTTATTCAGCTGCGATTAGAGCACGTGCAAGCATTCATGTTTGCATCGCTGCTATTACCATGCCGCTCCTGCCTGTACGTGTGTGCGTCATCGACCGCTGCTGTGAATATGTATATGTGTAAGTCTCTCTACAATTCTTCGTGCTCAATCTCGCTCTCGTCACTCTCTACTTCCTCCTCGGCCTTGGTCTCCGACGACGCAGTGGCCGACTCGGTGTCGTCGTTCTTCTTGTCGTCGCTGGCTTCCTCCTTGGTCTTCTTGTCGTCACCAGTCGCATCAGTCGCGGCCGTGCTGTTGTCGTCCTCCTCCTTCTTCTTCTCCTCGTCCGTCTTCACTGGCGCAGGCTTCGGCTTCTTCGAGAGCGTCACCACGAGCTTCTTCACTCCCTGCACCTTCTTGGTCACGTCCGCCGAGGTCACCACGGGCTCCTCGAACGCCTTGGTCGCCTTCTGCTTCTTCTGCGAGCTCACCAGCCACACCTCGAGCTCCTCCACCTTCTCAAGCACGTCCTTGCGCTCGTCCTCGGTCACCTGCGGCTTCGACTCGACCCACTCGGTCATCATCTCGCGCGTGCTGAACGCGTACTCTTCAGCAGTGTTGATCGCGATCGGGAATTCCTTGAGTTCGGCGACGCGGAAGAGGATCGCGCTCAGGTCCTTGTTCAGGTCCTTGATCTTCTTGTTGTATTCCGCCGCGTCGACCTTCTCGCCGTCGTCGTAGAGCCACTCCTCGGTCTCCTCGAGCTTGCTGCGGAGCATCTCCACTTGCTCGGGCTGCGTCACCTGCTCAATCTGCTCCTGCTTGGAGTTCAGTGTGTCACGTGCGTTGTACACGAACGTCTCGAGACGGTTCTTCGCCTCGAGGTTCGCCTTGCGTTGGTTGTCCGCCTCCTCCATCTCGCGCAGGATGCGAATCGACTCCTTCTTTGTCGCAATCGACATAGGCAGCACGCTCATGCCGGCGTCGTGGCTCTCGTGGCCGAGCACCACCGTCAGCGCCGCGCGGTGGGTCTTCTTGCGCATCTCTTTGACCATCTCCTTCGCTGCTGGCTCCTCATCCTCCTTCTCTTCGTCGTCCTCGTCCTCGTCGCTCTTGGAGCTGTCCGCCTTCTTGTCGTTCTTCTTGCTTTCGCTCTTCTTCTTCTTGTCCTTCTTCGGCTTCTTCACCTCAACCTCCACTTCATACTCCTCCTCGAGCGTCGCCTCAGCCTTGGCGATCTTCGCGATGCCGTTGCTGTCCAGCTCAAACGAGAGCGTCACCTTCGGCTCGCCCAAGTTTTTGTCCTTCACGCTCTCAGCGAACTCCTTGATACCCGTGACGTTGTACTTGCCGATGTGCACATTCACGCCCGCTGGCAAAGCCGACGGCTTGTCGTAGCGGAACGTGCAGACCACGTCCTCCGAGTGCAGGAACGACACGGCCTTGCGCAGACCCAGGCGGCTGTTCTCCGAGAAGAGCGCCGCACGCTTGACCCAGTGCTTGACGTCGTCTTCTTTCTCATCCTTCTTCTCGGCCACATTGCCGTGCTCCAAGTCCACGAGACGCACTCCAATCGGGAACGAGCCCACATCCGTCATACCCACGTGGCGCACGCGGAACGAGTTGCTCAGGTTCGCGGCGCGGAACGCCGAGCCAAGTGCCATAGCTTCGTCACCGTTCAGGTGCACGCCGAGGTCCTTGCCCTCGAAGAACTCCTTCAGCTGCGCCTGCACCTTGGGCATGCGCACGCCTCCGCCAACAATCTCAATGTCATCAATATCGCTCACGGTCAGGCCGGCCTTCGCGAGCGCTGCCTTCACGGGTTCAAGCGTGCGCGCGAAGAGGTCCGCGTTGATCTCCTCAAACTTGCTGCGCGTCATGGACGTGAAGAAGTCCATATCCTTGTACAGACTTTGCATCACCACGGGGATCTCCTCGTTCGCGCTCAGCACGATCTTGGTCTTCTTCGCCTGCGCGCGGATCTTGGCGAGCGGGCGCGGGATCGTGCGGATGTCCTCGCCGCTGCCGAGCTTCTTGTTGAACTCATTTGCCAAGTGCTCCGCGAGCTGCAGGTCGAACTTGGCGCCGCCCAGGTTCTCGTCCCAGGCGTTCGCGAGTACCTGGAAGCCCGAAACGGTCTTGTTCTTCTTGAACCCGTCGGGGACCACCTCGCTCTTGAACTCCGCAATCGACACCTGCAGCGACGTCGAGCCCATGTTATAGAAGAGGATGCGGCGCGGCTCCGTGAACGTCGAGTGCACCGCGTGCTGCAGCGCCGCAGCGGTGTTCTCATTGATGAGTGAGAGCACACGCACGCCTGAGATCTCGGCCGCATCGAGCATCGCCTGGCGCTGCGACTGCGAGAAGAAGCTCGGCACGGTGATGACCCAGTCCTTCACGGGCGCCTCGGCGAACGCGTCCGTGATCTGGCGTGCGTGTGAGAACACCATCGCGACGAGCTCTTCGGCGTGGAAGACCTTCTTATTGTCGTGCTCGAGTGAGACCGTGCCACGCGTTGCGTTCTGCAGCAGCGTGTACGGAAAGTACTCCTCCTGCAACAGTGAGACGACCTGCGGGTGGTCGGGCGTCGCGCCGAGGAAGCGGCGAATCTGCGAGTACGCGGTCTGCGGGCGGCGCACGGCGACGGTGGCAGCGTCCGCGCCGTAGAGGCGCTCGTTGCCGTCGAATGCGACCATCGTTTCGGTCTTGCGCTTGCTGTGCACGTTCGTGACGATCTCGAACGGGGTGCCGGGCTTCACGAGCGCGATCTTGAAGAACTCGCCGCCAAAGTCCACGCCGGCGACGATCGCCTCCACGAGCGACGCGCAGAGCGCCAGCGCGCCGACGCTCAGCAGCAGCAGCTGCACCATCTTCTTGGACGAGAGCATCGCGCACAAGACAGTGAGGTAGGAGAGAGAGATCGAGAGGGAGGGCTTCTTGCGCCGTCGGTCTGCTTTTCCTGAGTGAGCTTTCCGCTTTTTGGCTCGCTTGCTGTTGCTGTGGTGTGTGTCAACGAGCCACGTGGCTGAGCTTTTTTGGCTCTGGTTGCGTTTGCTATCATTTTAGCCAATCATAAATTTTTCAGTATATATCATGTCTTTAATTGGCTGTAATGGAGCCATTGAACGATTTTTCAGCCAATAGTATAACCGAACAGTGTTCGAGAAAGAGAAGGACTACCAAAATGGCTGCTTGTCGGATGAAGAGGAGGAGAGCGCAGTAGGCAGTGAGTGGACTCTTCAGGCTCGTAACAACAGCCTCAATGCGCAATGGTGCTCTGACAGACGGTAGAAGTGTGCACGCTGTTCCATGATTGATTAAATAATGAGCTGTCCGCTCTGTTCATCCACCCACCAACTCAAAACTGCCCACTCGCTGCCCTTTTACCGCCGTCTCTCGCCGACAAGAAGCTCTCGTCGTCGTGCTCACCGCCACCGCCACTAGCGTCATGACGATGCGCGCGGAAGACCGTCTTGGAGATCGGCTGAAAGCCCTTGACGAACTCCAGGTACTTGGCGACCACGTGTTCCGGCACCAGGCCCATGAGCGCGACAAAGCCTGCGCGCTTGACCAGCTCGTGCATCATACGCTCGGACTCGGCCGCCACGTACTTGCGCAGAAATGGACCCTTGCCCTGTGGCTTGTACTGCACGTACTCGACGAGCCCCGAGGGCGACTGTGTGTCCTGGTAGAACCGGATGACGCGCTGCCGATCCACTTTGCCCTGCATCGCTGTCATCTTGTAGAACGCGTCCTGGCCTTTCGGGTGGAAGCTCGGATCCGCTACGATCGCCGAGTAGAGTGCGTAGAGCCCGTACTTGCCCGTGTTCGGGATGAAGTTGACGTTGTCGTCGTTCAGGATCGGCTTGGTGAACGTATCGAGGAACTGTGTCACGATCGTCGCGATCGAGCGCGCGCGTGCGTGTGGCGCTGCGCTTGCAGAGGTCGCTACTGGGGCCGGCTGCGGTGAGTACAATGTAGCGGTATTGCTGGTGGTGGTTAATAAAGGCACTTTAGCTAGGCCAACAGCAGATTGATGGTGGATCGTGTCAAAGGCGCCGTCAGCGGGGGTAGGCTCACTGATGTGGTCGCCACGGTCAATTGAGGAGCTCTTCAGTTTCCGCCGCTTCTGCTGCTGTTGAAGGTGGTGGTAGTGGCTCCCATCTCCTTGTGAGAGCGTCAAATCTTGAAGCGTTGAGAGCGTAGGCGGTGCGCCGACAACTTGCGCGGCTGACGTGCTCGAGCTCAACGGCGCCGGTAGAATCGTCAGCAGCGTGGTTGGCGATGTTATCCCAGTTGCAGGAATGCTCTGGGTCGGTTGCTCGTTGCTGCTGGTACTCACTACTCCTGCTGCTCTATTAGTGATGCTACTGCTGCCACTTTGCTCTGCACACACGTGCTCGGCCAACACGAGCGAGAAGTGCTGGTCGTGAGGCAGCGTGGACGTGATCGGCACGAGGTCGCCGTCGGCGTCGCGCAGCAAAAACTCCGTGTCGACGGGAAGCTGCAGCTGTAGCCGCGCGGCGCTCAGCACCTGCGCGTCCGACGTGCCCATGTACCAGCAGATGCGGCGCGGCGGCGGTGCCTCCTCCGCGCGCGCGTCCTGCACGTGGATCCACACCTTCATTCGTCGACGGCGGGATAATTCCCATGCGCCAGATCGACATCGTCGACATCTTTTTGCGGTTCTGTAAATTCAGACATCCTTCTTCGCAAGAAACAGCACAGCTTTAGCCAATTTCGCATTTTTTCATAGTATTTGTGTCTATTTTCATAATTTACTTCCGTACCGGACAGAGATCCTTCCGGAAATACATCGCTGCCCTCCAATAGAGCGCCGTCGAACGCTGGCCCTTCCAGTCAACGCAATTCCCAACCCGAAAAACGCAGCAGCACATTTAATAGTACACACACAAGATGGCCGAAGCAAGCACCGTGGACCTCGACCAGCTCGAAGCTGAGGCCGCGCAGATGGACCAGCAGACGGCGTCCGGTGCCACTGATGCCAGCGCTGGAGGCGAAGCGGACTCGGTTGAGGCGGTCGACGCCGAGATCGAGGACATGAAGCGCCGCGTGCGGGAGATGGAGGAGGAGGCCGCCAAGCTGAGCGAGATGCAGTCGCAGGTCGAGACCCAGATGGGCAAGAACACCGCCAACTCGCTGAACGAGATGCACGCTGGTAGTGCGGCTGGAGCGGCGGCGGCTGCGGCCCAGGCGGCTGCGCAGCTCGCAATGGACGAGAACTCGATCTACATTGGCCAGGTCGACTACGGTAGCACACCCGAAGAACTGCAGGCGCTCTTCCAGTCGTGCGGCACGATCAACCGTGTGACGATCCTGTGTGATAAGTTCACGGGGCAGCCCAAGGGATACGCGTACATTGAGTTCGCGTCGCGTGACGCCGTGGAGAGCGCGATCCTGCTGAACGACACGATGTTCCGCGGCCGACAGCTCAAGGTGACGCCCAAGCGTCAGAACGTGCGCGGATACAACTTTTCCCGTGGAGGACGAGGTGGCGGCCGTGGCGGCCGTGGTGGACGAGGACGTGGCCGCGGTCGTGGCCCAATGCGTGGCGGCTTCCGCGGCGGTCGCGGTGGTGGTGGCCGTGGCTTCCACCCGTACTTTTAAGAGGGTGGGTGGCTCACAGTTTCCCAACAGGCGAGTCAGGCAGCAGCAGATCAAGCGACGATGGACAGCGGGCTGAAGGATGACAGACGGCCAAGCGACAAGCACACACATCACACACCAGGTAAATGAACTTGATGCTGATGCTTGGCATCATCATACACTTATAGTGGCAAAGAAAAAAAAAGATCGCGGAGAAAATATGAAAAAAAAGAGAGAAGAGGGATAAAAAGATGCGAAACAAAAAAAATCACTATGAAAAAAAGGAGAGCTCCCCCCCAGCGCAACCTCAAAGCAGGAGCAACCCCCAATCGATGCGCACATGCGTCTCCGCCATGCCATGGAACTCTCGCGACATGGGCTGGATGGCGAGGTTTTGATCGATCACTTATTTAATTGAACCGTCTTGAGGCATTTTGTAGACGAACATTGAGCCGCAAACGAAGTTGAGTCTAATCCACGTAACGGCAATGGAAGCCAAGCTCTTTCGAAATACATCCGAGTACATTGACATCGAGAGGGTTTTACACGATGAGCTCTACATCTTTTTTTCCCTCCCTTTTCTTCTTTCCGACGATTTCCAGCACTACAGCACTTTCTTGTTGCGCTTGGACGGCACCGCCGGGTTTGCGCCCGCGCCACGGCGCTTAGTGGCCGTGCGGACTGCCTTCTCCGAGTGCTTGAGCGCTTTTCCTGCATCAGGTTACAAAAAATAAAATGTCGACACCAGCGAAAAATGTCAAGAAGCAAAGTGTCAGCCTTCCAAGGACATTGTTAAAGTCGTTCGAAAATGAAGAAAGTGATGAGAACGCACCCTGGCTGATCGGTGCTGGTGAGCTAATGGTTCCGCCCACCGCTGCACCTGCCGTTGAAGCTGGAGCGAGGTCACCGCCGCGTTCTAAAGCAACACATGTCATCCCACACACGAATATTAGCGACGGCCATTCACAACAACATCGAAGATAATGAAACAGAACGACAGTGTAGTTCGTACCTGATCGCTGAACGGGTGTGCTCACGGCCTTGAACTCTTTTCCCGTGAGGCTCTTGAAGCGGTCCTTGAGTGCCTGCGCCTCTGTCTGCTTCCCCGCAAGGTGCTTCCTCAAGCTCATGAGGCCGACAATGTCTTTTCGCAAATTGTCGTACAGATCGCACGTCGCCTTCGTGGGCATCGGGCGAGTCGGCACACCCAGCTCATCGAGCATAAGCTCCATCTTCTTGATCAACTTCGTGCTCAGTGTGTGCTTCTGCTGCGGGAGCGCCAATAGTGAACTGCGCAGCAAAACACCTGTGGGCAGCTCGCGGGTGATCTCGTACGGCACATCCGCGAGCTCTTTCTTCTTCTTCGTGTCCACCTTGACCGCAGTCTTCTTGAGCTGCTGCTCGACGGTCTTGAGCTCGTCGTTGAGGCGTCGGATTTCGTTCTCCTCTTCAATCGACCGCGTAAACGCCAATTCCAGTTGGCGCTTGCGCTGCTTCTCGTAGTTGATGTTGAACTTGTAGTACTTGTCACTCGAAACCGGTGGTGACGAGGTCATCGTTGTGGCAGCAGCTGGTGTAGTTGCCAGATCTTGTGCTGGTATCACGGGCTTTGCAGAGTCGGCTGGAGTGCTGGCTGCGGCAGCATCGTTAGCACTCGGCTCTTCCGTTTTGATAGCAGCAGAAGCAGCTGTGACAGAAGCCGACTTGAGTTTCGCCTCGTGCTCCGCAGTGGCGGCTATTCGATCGCGGTACTCGCCCAGCAGCCGCGTCACCTCGTAGTACCGGTACTTGATGTCTTCCACCGATCGAAACGCGCCCTTCGCAATTGGATTCGTGTTGTACTTGTCGGCAATGACAATCCACCTGATCCATGTTACGCAAAGAGTGACGTTCAGCGCTATTGATGTGTATCCCGCATATCATATATAGAGCAGCACAATACCGTAAATCGAAGCGACTACACAGCGTCATAAGCATGTCGGTCTCCTCTCTCGTCCACTTCATCTGCGGGTCATGGTGCAGTGCAAGCACCTTCTCGTACTCCTCGTCCGTGTATTTCGTTGTGTCGCACTTGACGTTAAAGCGAGAGAAGACGTAGTTGGTCGGCTCGATGTGCGCCTTCATCCAGTGCGTTAGCGTCAGGCCACTGGCGTCGCCCTCACCTGCGAGTTCGGCACGCGCTGGGTTCTGGAAAGGCTTTCGGAGCCTGAAAGTAACGCCAACAACGGGGAGAAACAATGAATTGTATGTGAGCTACTGATAGGCACACACGCATAGACAGACACCTACGACGTGAGCGCACCATTTCACAGCAGGCGCCTTGTGCTGCTTCCACTTCTGCTGCAGGCTGAGTTTGCTCAGCCCCGGATACAGCGCATGGTTGACGCGGTGTGTGCTCTCGAGCAGCTCCAGCACTTCACGCTGCATGCCCGAGAGCTTCTTCTGCTTGCTGTTCTTCGCGCGTGCGGATGCGGCAGCCGACGACGCGGGAGACGCACCCGCGGGCTTCAGCTTCTCCAGCTCACCACCCGCTGCTGAGGAGCTGCTGGCTCCGGTGCCGGCGGTCGCATTCCCTGGCGCCGCGATGCCGAGAATCTGTGCCACATCGCTCATGGTTCGTGGGGCGAAAGCGGCTTTTTTTGTGGTGCATGTCCTGGTTAGGAAAACTACATTGGGTTTGGTGTGCGCCACACCACACGCGGTTTCCAAAGGCAAGGCGCGCCAAAAGGCCGAAAACTTGCAAGCCGTCACCAAAACGAAAATGGTGAGGCGCGCCTCCAGACGCCTCTGCATGCGAACGCTCCATGCACGCGCGACAGCTGATACTACTCGTTGATGTATGTATGCATGAAGTGTGTGGGCATGTACTCACACTTCTGTCTCTTCTGTCGTTGTCTTGGCATGAAGAGCTCTTCTGACGCGTCCAAGAACGCGAGCAACAACGCGACCGGCAGCAGCCCTAACGACGCGCAAGATCTCACAGTCTTCGTACGTACTCGCCAGCTGATAATGCACTCTTGCCGTTTAACACTCTCGTGTTGAACACGGATTGCTCGCTACTGATGCTTGTTTGCTTGCTTGTGTGGCTGATTGTCTTTGCTTCATGTGCTGCGTGCGTCACCTCGTTCATCAAGGTGCAAAGCCTGCTAGAGCAAATGGTGCGTTTGCCCCTTGCGTTAAACTCACACCCTGACACGCCCATTACGGTTATGATACTCTGCTGCTAGCGCTGACATTCTGTTCCCATGTGTCGTGTGTACTGCGGTATGCAGCAATCGCGTTTTGCGCAGATGTCGGACGCCATCATCGGAAGAAATATCCTTTTTTCACCAAGTGCCTTGCTGCTGCCATAACGACATCCCTTTCACTATATCTATACATCCCTGCGCTCTTGGGCTCCTTAACTGTAGCTCTTGCTGTTCGTTTCCTTCCTGACGTGCACTCGACGAAATGGGCTCGCGTATCGACGACCTAGAAAAGTCCATCGCCGACCTCATGGAGCAGGTGTGTGGTGGCTTCGTGGGTGAAAGATGCGTCGAAGAAGGAACAAAGTGACCAAGTGATTGAACTATTTCTTGTGTGTATGCACCAAACAGACAAACGAGGACGGCGCAGACAAGAGTGCGGACCCCGCCGCCGCAGGCAGTGCCGCCGCCAAGAACAACGGCGAGTCCGTTTAATCAGATCCCCCCAATCGCTAACTCTGGAAGGCGAACTCAGTCAGGTCAAGAAACAAAACACAGCGAAGAGTGGAGGTGTCACGTCACGTCACGTACGTCCGAGTCACCCACCCCCGCAGCGCCCACAACTATCAAGTCAACTCGAGAAAGTCTACGTCTCTTCCTTCCACTCACTGCATTCAGAAGATGTATTCACACGAGGCCGACGCAGCTTGCTGTGCTTAAAGACAACAGACAATCAAGACATGTCATTCATTCCAGTCGCACACTCCTAGCTTCGATAGATCCGTGCAAATAATAACCCATGCATGCATGCATGTGGCTGTAAAAATGCAATGAACGCTCAGATGAAAAGAGAAAAACGGAGTCTACATAAATTTCTCCCTTCGCGTGTGGCGTTTAGCTACCTAAGTACTTAGTCCTTCTTGTCCTTGAACTCGGCGTCGTGGACGTTGTCGTCCTTTGGCTCGTCACCGGCGGCACCGCCCTGCTGGTTCTTGTAGACCACCTCGCCGATCTTCATCGAGAGCTTCTGCACCTCTTCAAGCGCGGCCTTGATCTCGTCCGCGTTCTCGCCCTCCGCCTTTGTTCGCAGGTTCTCGAGTCCGGCCTTGACGGCCTCCACAGTCTCCTTGTCGAGCTTCTCCTCGTGCTCCTTGAGCGTCTTCTCCGTCGTGTACGCGACCGAGTCGGCCTCGTTCTTGGTCTCGATCAGCTCCTTGCGCTTCTGGTCGGCCTCAGCGTTCATCTCGGCCTCCTGCACCATACGCTCAATCTCCGAGTCCGACAGACCGCCGCTCGACTGGATCACGATGTTCTGTTCCTTGCCAGTCGCCTTATCGCGCGCCGCGACGTTCACAATGCCGTTCGCGTCAATGTCGAAGCTCACTTCGATCTGCGGCACGCCACGTGGGGCTGGCGGGATGCCAACGAGGTCGAAGTTGCCAAGCGACTTGTTGTCCGCAGCCATCTCACGCTCGCCCTGGAGCACCTTGATGCCCACTTGGGTCTGCGAGTCCGCAGCCGTCGAGAACACCTGCGACTTCTTCGTCGGGATCGTCGTGTTGCGCGGAATCAGCTTTGTGAACACACCGCCGAGCGTCTCAATACCAAGCGACAGAGGCGTCACATCAAGCAGCAGGATGTCCTTCACGTCACCGCGCAGCACACCACCCTGGATGGCCGCACCCATGGCCACGACTTCATCCGGGTTCACACCCTTCGACGGCTTCTTGCCGAAGAAGTCCTCAACGGTCGTCTGCACCTTTGGCATGCGCGACATACCACCGACCAGGATCACCTCGTTGATGTCCTTCTTGTCGAGACCAGCGTCCTTCACGCACTTCTTGCATGGACCCATGGTGCGCTCAATCAGGTGGTTCACCAGCTTCTCGAACGTCGCGCGCGTGATCTTCATGTTCAAGTGCTTCGGGCCAGTGGCATCGGCCGTGATGAACGGAAGCGAAATGTCCGTCTGCGCGAGACCGTCGAGCTCGCGCTTGGCCTTCTCAGCGGCCTCACGAAGACGCTGCATTGCGAGGTTGTCGCCCGCAAGGTCAATGCTCGTCTCCTTCTTGAACTCGCCCACGAGGTAGCGCAGGAGCTCCTCGTCGAAGTCCTCACCGCCCAGAAGGGTGTCACCATTCGTGGACTTAACCTCGAACACACCGCCCGAGATCTCCAGAATGGAAACATCGAAGGTGCCGCCACCGAGGTCAAAGACCGCGATGACCTTACCGTCCGCCTTGTCCATGCCGTACGCAAGCGCAGCGGCGGTCGGCTCGTTGATGATACGAAGCACGTCGAGACCCGCGATCTTACCGGCGTCCTTGGTCGCCTGGCGCTGCGAGTCGTTGAAGTAAGCTGGCACGGTCACAACGGCCTGCGTAATGGTCTTGCCCAGGAAACCGTCGGCGGTCTCCTTCATCTTGGTGAGCACCATGGAGCCGATCTGCGACGGCGAGTACTTCTTGCCCTTGGCCTCCACCCACGCGTCCTTGCCGTTCGGGCCCGCGACGATCTTGTACGACACCACCTTGGACACCTCCTGGGTCTCCTTGTCCTGGAACTTGCGACCAATGAGGCGCTTCACGGCGTAGAACGTGTTCTCCGGGTTGGTCACGGCCTGGCGCTTCGCCGGCATGCCCACGAGACGCTCGTCGCCGTCGAGGATCGCGACGACCGACGGGGTCGTGCGCGCACCTTCCGAGTTCTCAATCACTCGCGGGGTCTTGCCCTCCATGACAGCAACGCACGAGTTGGTCGTGCCGAGGTCGATGCCAATGACTTCAGCGCCGCCCGACGCGGCGGCCGAGAACATGCGCTTGCCGACGACGCCAGCAGCGACGCTGGTCGAGGCGGAGCGCGTGGCCATGGTGCTCAACATGGTGACGATCGAAGTGGTCTGTCTGGTGGTGATGAAGTGAGAAGAAGGGCTTGCGCGCGATCTCAACTGTCTGGAAATGCGCAATAAATGAGCCGTAGCTTTTGAATTGGCTGGCTTGCGCTGCCCGACACCCCTCCCGAGCGGAGCCTTCTGTCCTCCCCAAACGAGACACGCCCCTCTATTGGCAACCGTTCATCTCAGTTCCAGGGGTATGCTATTGGGTAGGCTTGCTATTGGATAGGTTTACATTTATTAAGTCTCAAAATGATTGAGCAGACACTTTTACATTTTGTGCATAGTGCATACTCTTATACACTTACACTGTACTAGAACAAGCTAGATTCGGCTTCATCAACTTTACAATACTTCGATTTCGATGAAGCACCTACTCTGTATGCAAAATATCAAATATATATATTGTGACAGGTACGCCAAAACTCACAGACAGAATGCTCTCGAAGGCAACAGCCGATCCGACCGTTTCGCACCTTATAGAGAGAGCATGATGTGACGCAGATCGGTCGGTATCGAGCCCTGTGCTGAAATGGAGCGAGTACCGGACCGCTGCGGTATGCGCATTTCTCTCAATAGCCGAAGACCAGTCCAATGAACGACACATGGCGCCCGCCACCTTGCTGCTGCTGTTCTGTGCGAACCTGCGAGCATACTAATCTGTGCTTCCAGAACGCCGTCGAAGTCGACCAAACAACCAGAATGTCGGTCGGTCTTTGTTCGTTTCGTACTTAAGCCGCACCCTGCTTCATCCATCATTCTTGTGGTTGCAGCATTCGGGGGGTGGGTCAGGCAAGCGCGCAAGCAGCAAGCAGCAAGCAACGAGCGAAGGCAACAAGCGAGCGTCACCACCAGCCGAGACAGCAGCGCAGGCCAAGTCAACTCGAGCGATGGCGTTCGGACACAAGAAGGAGGGGCTCTACCTGCGCCCGCGCGTGCGCCGCACGACGCCACTCATGGACATCGCCTTCGCGATCGTCATCGGCGGCGCCTCGGGTGTCTACATCTTCAACGACTCGATGCGCCGATGGCAGCAGTCGGAGCTCGAGCTCGCCGAGGGCAGCAGCGCGAGCAGTACCCGAGCCGTCGCCGGCGACGCAGTCGTGAGCGCGGTGAAGGAGTCCAGTCAGTAGAGACTGAGTGAGAGTGCAAGCGTGAAGGAACAAATGAACAGCTATAGGTTACGACGACGGCGCAATGCGTGTGAGTGGTGCATGTGCAATGATGACGCTGCCGTGTGGCGCTGTTTGCACTGCATGTCGGCGACGAAGCCCCTTCATTCGACACCAGAATGAAGCAGCGTGCGTATTGTGTGCGATTACTGGACAAGCAGAGAGTGTGTCCTTAGCCGCCAAGCGCAAAGAACCAACCATGAAGACAGGAGAACGAAGTGGGCCGCCCACCGCGCTGTGGCTCGTGTGCAGTATGTATTTCCCCAATTGAAAATAGAGCGACTTGGTCCGCGAGCTGCACGCCTTGGATGTTGTATTCTAATGCATTGTACAGACGTGTTGGCGTAGACTGCAGTGAACTCGTCTTGTCCACCGCAGCCAGTCGGCGTAACGCAATGGCGCGGCTCCACAATAACTCTTCGGTGTGGCGATACTGACTGCAAACTTGCTGCTGCTACGCGATGAATGGCCGCTTGTGGGTTCCCAAGAGTGGTCAGCCCCATGAGGTGTCGCCACTGCCGTTCGAGGTGATGTTCGACGCTTGGCCCGTATCGACGTGGCGGAGTAGTTTGGTTAGTAGTGACGCCAGGTTGAGTTGGTAAATGGATGAGGTGTGAAGTTACAGACACTATTCGCACATGGAGCCCATTGGCATTTACTTGCTTAAACGGCAATGGATAAGATTTGAGCTGCCCATTGATCAGTTTGCCCATGATGTTGGCTCGAATAATGACATCGCCCATGCGTGCATGCGAGCTCCTACGTTTAAGAAACGTCCTTCTTATATAGACAAACAAATACACAGGTCTACTGAATGAAGCTTATGCTTTTCGAATATCCAGTGGGGTGATGTGATATCAAGGCACCTGGTTGTCATCACCCGATTCAGCCCCAACCGCGAATGCCTTCCTCTCGGCTGCCTGCTCGAAGTGTCAGAAGTCGTGGAGCTTGTCGACCGACCACATAGGAGATTTGGACGCGCTGCGGTGGGTCTGTGGCGCATACCATCCTAATCAGACCATTGCGACGCACGCAGGTCCTCAGACTGAGGTGGGAGCATACCTTTCAGCATGTGGAAGCGGGCGAACATATCATACGCGCGTCCCCAGGGCGTCTGGCCCGTCACGGTCTCGAGGATTGTCATCGCAAAAGAGTGGATGTCGGTGGTCAGCGTCACGCGCTCGCCGCACATGTACTCGAGGAGCTTCCATTGCAGCGCTTCGGGTCCATGCGCACCTCGGCGCTGTTGAGGATGCAGCTCGAACCAAAGTCCGTGAGCTGGCCTTGCCCGCTGTGCCGATGAGCACGTTGTCGTACTTGAGGTCGTTGTGCACGACGTTCTGCTTGTTGTGCACGAAGTTCTGCTCGTTGAGGTACTGTAGCGCCAGACCCACTTGACAACAATTGCCAGCAGTTTCTTCTACTCTCAGCAGTGTCTCCGGTCTCAGGCTTCCTCGGATACGCGCTCAGCGTCCCGTTGCCAGCAAACTTGCACGCGAAGAAGCGTTTGTCTACGTAGCAGGCGCCAAAGAGCCACACATGATGCGGTTGGTGCAGCGAGAACCAGACGCGCAGCTCGTGGGAAAACATCTCGTGGCTCGATGCGTTGGTGTCGTCGGCTTCGTAGCCCATGAATGGCTGAATGGGAAACAGCTCTGCACGATCTCGATGAAACTCGACTGTTGAACCAAATGATGTCGTCTCACCATGACGGCCGAGCGCGCACTTGTTCGAGAACACCTCGATGGTTGTGAAAGAGTTCTTCTCAGCGTCATCTTCCAGTTGAGCTACGTCAAGCTCGTACGGAAGGATAAACCATTCTGGAACCGCCGGTGTCGCGATCTTACAGGGCGCCTCAAGCATCCTACGCAAGGACAACTGAAGTACCTCGAATAGGTCTCATTTAGTGGTATCGCTACGAGTACACATCATGTGTTGGAGCAGCGAAACCACCTCAATCCGCCCTTCTTCCGTGTCGAGACTCAACTCGTCGCCATTTGCGATCGCTGCTCGAAAGTGAACAAGCAGCACGCTGACTTCAAGTGCGTGAAGTGGAAGACGATCATGATGAACTGGTGCACGAGGTCACCAGGTGGATCGGAAGCCTTAGCAATGTGAGTGTAGAGCCTCAGCAGTCAACCCACCACGCCTGTCCACATCGCTTCGAATTCGCGCACGTCCCTCGCATGGCCCTGCAGAGTCGTGGACAGCAGAGATGACTGATCGTCACCATCATGTATCGGTGTCAGGCATCCGAGGTTGAACAAGTTCGACACGATCCCCAGGTTGTGGTATCGTGCAACAGGTGTCAGCACCGTCTCGCCGTTAGCAACGTGGACGTGTACGCTCGCACCAGCATTTATCAGTACTGTTGCAACCTCGAAGTGGCCCAACCTCGCAGTGGCAAGCATGGGCGTGTTCTCTCGAGCATCGGCAGCTTCGATACGTGTGGTGCGCCTATTCAGTACTACTAGTAAGCTGTCATCAGCCTTGGTGCGCTCATCGGTTACCAGCTCGTCCACACCATGATCGACGAGGAGAGACACCACCTTGACGTGACCTTGTCGAGCAGCAAGGCATGAAAGGGAAGCATGTGGAAAGGAGATGGCATGAGCACTCGCTCAGCCACACGGATCGAGTTATATGTAGGCACACCACACACACGAAGAGGAAGCTTGTGGGACTTTCTGTAATAGCGACTTCCATCCGCGCCTCCGTCAGTCAGCCAGTCAGTCGTGCCGCCTTCATGCAGCCATCTCGCCAGCAGCGAAGATGAGACACTCGGGAGATGGCCAACACAGTCACTCTTTTCACTTCACACGATCGTAATTCGGTAATGGCCGCTTCAATGCGAGGCATACTGTACACACAGCCATCATCGAGCGAGGTCCGCGTGAAGTGAATGGAGGGCTCTAGTGTGTTGCTTTTGCGAGCGGTGCTGTCGTGGTGCGCAATGGCGCTGACGATGCATTATTATTGATCTGTTCCGCTGTCGATCAGTCTCTTTACAGGCAGCTTCCCCTTTCCCTCCAAAGTCTCGAAACACAGTATGGAAGCTCGTCTGTCGCACGGGCATACAAATCTGCACACTACTTCGCACTTGCGAGCTCCAAAGTCGCTTTTGCCGGATCGAAAGCAGGCTCTCGGCTTTCGTTCCCCTGTCTCACTCACTCCTGATTTGTTTTTGCCTCGAGCCAAATTTTGTGCGTGTCATTTTGCCATTTGGCCACTCGGGCGCCATTGCAACCTCATTCCCACTTCTTCTCCACGAGACCCAAACCCCCCGCACGACGCACAACACCAACCGCCTCGCAATCGAACACCAACTATGGCCGCCTGGAGCTGCGACGCCTGCACCTTTTGCAACGACGACGACGCGCTCGCCGCCTGCACGGTCTGCAACGCCGTGCGCGTCCTCACGTGCCCAAAGTGCAGCAAGGACATTAAGTGCGTGCTGTGTGTAGTCATGCAGCGCTATGTGCTCCTGACAACAGGTCCTGTTGGGCGTGTATGTATGTGCTGTTACTGATTTTGTACCTGCGTGTGTTTACTGTATGGCGACAGGTTTGGACCGCGGCTGCGCGTGGGGGGCAAGACGTACCACCCGGACTGCTTCACGTGCACAGCGTGCCGCAAACCGTTCCCGACCAACAAGTTCTCGCTCAAGGACGGCGCGCCGTACCACGCCGAGTGTCTGCCCAAGGCGCCCGTGGTGCCCTGCACGCAGTGCGGCGTCGACATTGGGTGGGCACCGTCACGTCACGCTTCATGAGCTGTTGTTGTTGTTACGCTGTCGCTCATGCTCGCTTGTCCTTTGCTTGCTACTCATATGATAGGAATGGACCGCGCCTGACGGTCTCGGAGAAGCTCTACCACCCGGACTGCTTCGTGTGCAAGCAGTGCCGTAAGCCCTTCCCGACGCACCAGTTTATGATCAAGGACGGCGACGCGTATCACCCGAACTGTCTGCCCGTAGAAGCCGCCGTGACGGCCGTGTGCGCCAAGTGCCATCATGACATTGGGTGCGTGATGTTCATTATGATGACAGACGGTGCATGCGTTAGATATATGCTGACTGTGTGTGGGTTTTAAAAACTGCAGGCTTGGCGCGCGAGTGACCGTCTCGGGGTTGACGTACCATGTGAACTGCTTCACGTGCACGGGCTGCCACGAGCCCTTCGGGAGCCAGAAGTTCCAGATCAAGGACGACGAGCCGTACCATATGGAGTGCTTTAAGCTGCTCTACAACCCGCGGTGCGAGGTATGCGACGACTACGTTCCGTTCAAGCCCGACGGCAAGAGCATCGCGTTCAAGGTGCGCTATTTTCTACAGCTAGCTACTGTACTTCCAAACAAAGCTCGTGCATAGTTTTCCACTCATTTCCCATGCTGTTGTTGATGTCTTATATCATGTGTGAACAGGAAGTGCCGTTTTGGAACATGCGTTTCTGCCCGGCGCATGACAATCGCGCCCGCTGCTGCAGCTGCCAGCGCGTTGAGGTACACCATTCTCGAACAAGTCTGTGTGGTTACGACGCTGTGTCTGGTATGCTGACATTGTCGATGTGTTTTACCACAGCCGCTTGCGCGCGAGAAGCACTTTGACGTGCTCAGCGACGGCCGCAAGGTCTGCCACGACTGCTGCGACCTCATCGTACTCGACACCATCGAGGTGCGTTCCCCCCACTTGTCCGATGAACTCATCTATTATACCATGAGCGACTCACTGATTGATAATTGTGCGTTTATCTCTATCAGTCGAAGAACGTGGTGACGGAAGTGTGGGAGTTCATGGACTCGATCGGCATTCAATTGCCAAAGGTAGGCAAGCATTTCATTATGTTACCAGGTATACTGTTGTTTGCATTGGCTAACATAACAGTGAATTTCTGTGTGTAGCTTCCGGTGTACTTGGTCGAGTCGCACGTGCTGAACGAACACTGCGGCGACCGGTCGCACGACCACAGTAGCAACCGACCCGTGACGGGCCACATCACGCGTGGGCTCTGTCTGTCTGAGGTCCAAAACGTGCGCCACATGGTGCGCCACGGAGCCAACCCCGTCCCGGAGGTCGTATCCATCGAGCAGGTATGTAATAGTGTGCTTGATGTATGGCTTCATCGTTGAAGTGACCAGTACTGATCAGTATCTGTGCCTTTGTTGTGATTGGACAATAGAATCGGTTGGTGAACGCGATCCTGATCCTCCACGGCCTTCCGTACGATCTCACGGCCCAGGTGATCGCGCACGAAGCCACGCACGCGTATATCAAGCTCAGTGACTCGTTCCCAGACCACTTGTCCATGATGGTACGTTCGTTTGCCCACCATTTTTGATCAATGCCTCAATGCTCCTTTCCACTACAGCAACGTTGAGTATGGCTGTACATGCACTCACTTCATTGTGTGGCCTGATGTTCTTGTAACAATAGGTGGAAGAGGGCATGTGTCAGCTCCTGAGCTACCTCTTCCTCAAGTACAAACGCGTGCTCGAGAACGACCGCGCGCCCAAGAACAAGGCCTCCTTTCCCGCGCGCCTGCGCAAGTTCCTGCTCTACAGCATCAAGACGGACCAGACGCCCGCCTACGGCGACGGCTTCCGCGCAGCCTACGAGGCCTACACGCGCGTCAAGTCGCTGCAAACCATGTTCGACAGCCTGCGCCTCACGGGCCAGTTCCCGTAAATCCAGAGTTCGACTTGGTGTAATCAGGTTGCTGGTATTTTGGTTTTACGAAACGAGGAGCTACGGAATGGAGCGGCGATCTTCGGGTTCAGGAGCGCTTCGGAACGGCTGGAGATCCCGTCAATGAGGCCTTTGCAGTGGTATGAGCGACGGCTTCTTTGTGTGAGTATGGTTTTTTTTTATGAAGATAATGAGATAGCGAGCTGAATAAACATGTCGACGGTTGGTTGTCGGTCATGGTCATGAAGGTGTGCTTCATTGCGTTCTTGGTGTTTTGGTGACGAATCTCTCCCATGTTTGCTATGTGAAGGCAAAATGCAAGTCGTACTTAGTAGGATTCATACTTACTTCCAGTAAAACACATTTTGCTTTTTTTGCCTGTTGTCCGAGCTAAAATGGTCGACACGAAGCAGCTAGACGCCGTGCTCGCGGAATGGCGCGACGCGACCACGCCGCTGGACGGCAAAAGGAGCGTCGACCCGTCCTTCTTCCTTCCTACCGGCACAGCCACTACTACCAGCAACAGCCGTCTCGACCTTCAGTGCCGAGCTGGGACGGCAGCGCAGCGAGAAGAAGCACAGAGGAGCTCCAGTGACTCGGATGCGAAGAGCACAGCGCTGCTAGAGACGAGCTGCCGCCCATGGAGCCACGAGGACTTTCTGTGCCGCGTCTCTAGTTTTTCTATCGGCACGTGGTTCGCGAAACCGGACGCGATCTCCGTGTTCGCGTGCGCGCGCCACGGGTGGAGCAACACGACGCAGCCCGACCAGCTCTTCTGTCCATGGTACGTTTTGTGTGAATGTATACCATATGAACACTCGTATATGTGATTCTATGGCTAATGGGAGACGTGGTGTGTGTATGTGGACGTGTGGATGCGGATTGTGCGGCAGCTGCGAGCAGTTCCTGTGCTTCAAAATCGACCCAAAGCTCAGCGAGAAGGTACGTTCGGTCGCCAGCTTTGTTGGATCGCTGCTTGACATGACGATTTGATTCACGCGAGATTTCATTGCCATTACATATTGTTGTTGATATGCAGGGCGTGCTGCAAGTCGCTGACGCGTTCGCAAAGCTGCTGGCAACGGGCCACTCGACGCTGTGTCCGTGGCGCGAGAACCCGTCGCCCGAGGCCTTCACGACAGTACGGCTCTCACGGTATTTCTCCAGAGCAGCTCGTGTCACAACGCTCACGTGACTCAAACCCTTTCTGTTGGTCTGTGTGTATAGCTCCCGATCGCGAGTCCTGAGCAGGTGCGCGAATCGCTTGTGAAACGTATCGAGCAGTTTCTAGCAGCGATGGCTGGTCGATCAGACAGTGAAGGTGATGATGACGGAGCTACAAAGCCGTCGCTCTTTGACTTGATGCGCTCACTGCGCATTGATGCGAGCGTCTCAGCCAAGATCCTGAGTGAGGCATCATCTTCACCCTCAAGTGGCACCTGTGAGTCATCCCTCAAGGCGCTCAAGATGTCACTGGTGACCAAGTTTGAAGATCTCATCGGCGCTCAGGCACATGGTGCTGCTGGCAGCAAGGGCGGCATTGCGGATTTCTTGCTGAACGTGGCGCTACTCAGCGTGTGCGGCTGGCAACTGGAGGAGCACGACAACAGCAACAGCAAAGGTAAACAGGGGACGACATCTGCTGTGGCGTGGTGCGAGACCTGCAATCGCCGCTGGAGCCTGTCGAGCTTTGCAAACCTCTCGCCAACATCTTCTACCAACAACACTGTGGAGCTGAACGCTGGCGATGCTGGTAATGACACTGAACCCTTTGAGCGCACAGCCAAGCGACAGAAAGTGGCGCATGCCGCGGTGCTCGACTCGATCGCACAGCACCGCTGGTTCTGTCCGTGGGTGGCGGCGCGGAAGGAGGAGGCGAGCCACGAGTGCGGCGTCATGAGCGACGAGCTCGCGAAATACGGCGAGAACGACGCCAGGCTCTGGGAGTTCATGCTGTTACCGGGCTGGCGACAGTATGCTCAGGTATTGTACCATGCCTCTCGTCTACCTCGCTATTCGATGACGGCGTGACGACACCCATGCTGACGATTCTGTTGCTATGTGGACACTTTTGTAGGCACTTGGTTTGCTGATGTTGGCGAACTTGCCACCACAAAACAACACCAACGAGAATGCGAACCGACCTAGGGGTGTCACGACCGAAGTAGCAGTACCAGGGCGACCAGAGCAGGCACTGGAATCCGTTCGCGCTGTGTTAGGACTTCCAGACTGGTAACTCAACTTCCTGAACCCAACACAACACGACAGCGAGCACCTTGGCAATCAGCTCCGGCTAATGAGTCAGCAGGATGAATGATAGAACAAACAAGACAGTTGTCGTAATAGCCTCAATGCATCGCAGCTCGTGTTGAAAAGAGAATGTTACCAACCAATCTACAGTCTACTGCTCAGCCATGAGCTCGCATGGTTCGCTTGCTTGCTTCCGTTGTTGTTGTTGCTGTGTTACCACACCACCATCAAAGAGAACTTAGTCCGAGGAGTTCTTGGCGAAGAGCGCGCGCGACTGCTCCTTGCGGGCTGGCGTGTTCTTCACGTTGTTCTTCTTCACAACCTTCTTGTCCTTGCGGGCGGCCTCGGCGCGGAGCTCAGCACGACGCGCGACGAGCGTGTACGGGTTGAGCTTCACCATGGCGCCCAGGTTCTTGAGCGGGTTCTTCTTGTGGTGGCGACGGTAGCTCGTGTACTTGCCCGCGCGCAGCACCGACTGGATCTCGTCAGAGTTAATCAGACGGCCCAGGTTGGCGTTGTTCATCACGTGGCGAGGGAGCGTGTAGTCCGCCTTCTTGGACGACTTCTTCGAGTACGTGCCGTAGAGGGCGTCGAGCTTCTCGAAAGCCGAACGCGTCCAGATGATGAAGCGGCCGAGGTGGCCACCCGGGGCAAGCTGGAGCAGGTTCAGGCGCTCGACGTTGGCGAGCTCCACACCTGGGATGTTGCGGAAAGCCTTCTCGGCGCCGTTGGCGTTCGCGTACACGATGAGAGGGCCACGGCGGGTCACGTAGCGACGGTTGCGGGTCTTGCCACGGCCGGTGCGCACCTTCTTCGAGTCCTTAACCTTCTCGACGTCGGCGTCGGCGCCGATCTTGGCGAGCACCTTGACGGCCTGGGCGGTCTTGAGGATGCTCTCAACAGCGTCCTCGAGCACGAGAGGCACCTCAGGGACCTTCTCGATGCGGTGACCACGGGCGGTGACAAGCGCTGGGAGCGCCGAGGCCGCAAGAGCGGACGCGACGGCGAAACGGCGCTGGTTCACGTTGATCTTTCGGTGCCACTTGCGCCAGATGCGCGTCGGCGCGAACATGCGACCACCACGGACCATGTTACCGAAGGCAGCCTGACCGGAGCGCTGGGTACCGCCACCGGCGATACGCGGGATACGCGCGACAGCGCGACCCGTGCCCCACGACTCAGCCGAGTGCTGGTGACCGGCGCGGCGGGAGACGCCGTACGCCTGGCGGTTGTTCTTGGCCATGTTGGTGTGCACGAAGTTGACGACATCCGGGCGGATTGGCGCCGTGAACACCGCAGGGAGCGCGACCTGGGCGACGACGGTGGCCGTCTCCTTCTCCACGGAGAGGATCGAGACGACAGGGCGGGAGGCAGCGAGCGAGGCCATTTTTCTGAAGAGGAACTAGCGGCGAATGCGACTGGGCGAACGGCGAGAATTCCAACAATGCGCCGTCGCTCGAGACCATTCTCCATTTTCCATTCGATGGCAGGGGGCACGCTCTCCACCATTCAAAAAACGTGTGACTGGCGCTGTGCGCTTGGCGCGGAACATACGGGATAGTAGTATAGTGTCGAATAAAAAGAATACAATTGCCGCCGTGCAAAAACGGACCTACGCAAATCGAATGTCGTTTATCCGGATACACATTTATATATGTATACTAGTTGTGTACAGCAGCATTTCGTATAAGTACGTTTCTCACGAAAATGAATGCTCTGAATAATTCGGCACAACGGGTTACACAAATCACCAAGATCGCGTCAAGAATGAGAAAGCAACAACTCGTGATGATGCAGATCGAGCGCGTGTTCCCGTGGCGCGAGCGCGCGCTCGTGCTGCGCCTGCTCTGCTTCCTGCATGGAGATGACGTGCACCACCTCGTGCAGACGCACCGCTCCTGTCTCCGTGCGATTCTGCCCATTTTGCAACAGTACAAGCGCCGCACAGGCCGCTTGGCACTCGCGATCTGGTGTCTGCACAACATACAGATCGAGTTCCAGTCGTACTATCAGGTGCTCGACACGCAGCGCATCCCGCGGTCCCGGTTGCACGACCCACGTGTGCCACCGCGCGTGGTCTCATTCTGGAGCGAGCGTGGGAAGGTACGTTATATCAATGGCTTGTGTAGCTCCTGATGCACGTCGTAGCGGCTGAAATGGTGTCTCTATGCGCAGGTTGAAGGCGGCACCGTGACGCTCACGCCATCATCACTACCGCTCGTACACAGCGATGGCGTCACTGCGTATTTCAATGTGGAAGCGTACGAGAAGCCCATGCTCACGAGCGTCGTGCAGACCCAGCGCCGCATCTACACCATGGTGAGCGTCAAGCTCCGGCGCAGTCGCGATGATGACGCGACAGTAACAACACTGCGGGAGTATAGTTACATTAAGGAGTTCGGCGAGTGGGTCGCACCGTCACCAGCGGAAAAACGGCTGTACGATCAGCGCGGTGGCGCCCCCTATCGCTTCGACTTGCTCACACAGGATGGGAGCATGGCACTGGAGCTCGACGTACCTTCGGGGGCAGACTCGCTCGCGGATTACTATTTAGTCAAGAGAGCGGTCGTGAGTATCCACATGAACGAGCTGCTGCAGCACTATTTCCAGAGTCTACGACCGCCACGAGTATTCCCAGAAGCAACACCCGGATCGGCTCAGTCGGTTGTCACAGAGTGCGTCATCTTGGTACGTGGCCAGCTCATGAGGAAGCTCTTCATGGTGATTGGGCTGATACTACTGAGAAACTAACGGTCATGACAGCTTCACTTTAGGACCTTGAGTGGCGAGCGACAGGGTCGCTACAGTGTTCTTGGACAGCTCAGCATCGAGAGACAGCAGCAAACTGAAGCCAGCGCCAGCAGCGGGTCGAACCCGCCAAGTGCGACAGCGATCGAGCACTTCGACATTGTCACCTGCAAAGCGCTACTTCCTGGCTCAACAGCAGCAGAAGAAGGTGAGAAGAACTCTTACAAGATCGAGCTCCCACTGGATCCTGGCTACTTGTGGCTGCGGATCCGGGACTCAGCGTCCAAGCAGATCTACTACCACGCCGTACTTCTCCACCGAGGAGCATCAACTTCGCTGGGCGTTGCTACAGTACAAACACGGTGGCTGCCGGGGCTTCTCGAGTTCTTCCCAACGCTTGACTCGCGGCAACGGCGGTGTCTGAAAGGGCAGCTGACAGTCTCAAGCTCGACTGAAAATGGAGAGCTGAAGGAGCTGACGATTGTCGCACAGCACATTGGAGTGTCGAGGCTTGAGCGATACGCTGCGACCGTTCAGTCATACACTCGAATAGAGGCGTAGATTGTTGGTTGTGAGTAAAAGCCTTGAGCAACTTGCCAGTGCAGCGACCACATCCGCCTCGTGGTAGCAGCTCCGCTAGTGCTTCACTCCACAGATCTCCAACTTGATCGGACACGCGTTCTATTGAGGAGATATGGATCACTGTAGCGAACAGCGCCAATGCAATCCAAGTCGAAGTGTGCAAAGGAGTCGTGCATCTCCTAAACCGAGTTCAAGGATCGCATTGTCCGGACGAAGCTGCACCGAGACATTCACAGTGGAGCTCGTGTGTACCCTGTAACGACCATGTCACCTTTTTAGAGATCCGACATCGAGATGCGGTGCGCGCCATAGGCGTAGCCTTTGAGGTGCCACCATTGAAGTCAGCGACAAAAGCATACGTGTGCCTCGGCACATCTTCGTCCACTCGAAGAAATCAAGTTGTCAAACGCGCACAGACCATCGCAAGTACTTCGACAGCTTGATCCTGACGCGTGGTCTTTCAGTTGTGTGGCTCCGACCGCCAGGTACACATAACCTCGCGAGTCTTACTAGAAAGTGGTCAAGTTGAGGAAGCAACATGCGATTGACAGACCTGCAGATACGAGTCTGTGGTTAAGCTCGTGAGAAATGCAATTCAGACTGTCAGGACTACGTGTGCATCCGTACAGACGACACTCCGACTTGTAAATCCTCAGTTGCGCAAAAAGCGAAAGCCGGCCCACCATTGATCGCAATCGACATAGAGACCTCGCATTGTCATTAGCGGATGCCACACTGCACAGGTGTCGCCACACATCGAGATACACCGGCACGGGTCTTGAAAGCTCACCCGGTTCAGCGTGGGGGCGCCACCAAACACATCCGCCGCGTTCAAAACCAGGTACGGGCCAGTAACCCGATGCTTCCCATCCTTTCCCGCTTGAATAGAGAGAATAGCGATCTTTGTTGTACAGTAGGTGAGTACGAGCACTCGCGTCCCCACCGTCAGTACCAGCAGCAACTGCAAGCTGCATCATCATTCAAATTCTCGCAGCAGCGAACGTGCCTTCCGAGCCCTGACGCTTGGAGAACTTGACCAAGACCGCAGCTCTTAGGCTCGCAAGCGATGCAAACAAGGTAGCGCACCTCTCTTGAGTAGTACGCAACGAGCGGCTGCCAAACTCGGCGTCAGCGACCACTTGCGGCTGGATGGAGCGCTCGTTAACAGGTAAATACGCTGGGCGAAGCAGGACATCGAGTTGGAATGTGTGGTCCTTCGCCACTATTGTGATGTCCACTGAGGGTCGCTGCACGTGCCTGCTGTCGGGCCTTGTAAGCTGTCCGATGAGCTCCGCCGTTGTATATCCATGCGTCTGCGAAATCGACGATCCGCTCGATGTAGAAATCTGTCAGTGTGGACGCGTCGATACTGGTGGCGCCACCACGGAAGAGCGCTTCGAACTTGAAGCCTCAGACCTCGAGGCACGTGGCGGGATCGAGCCATTGCTGCAGCGGCAGCTAGATGGTGACGAACAATGGCGAGGCGCGTCGGAGTTTGCGTTGTAGACGTGTCTGGACTCGGCGATCGATCGTTGGATGTGGTTGATGGACGGGATTCCGAGTGTCGGTGCGTACTCTGGGCTCCTTCGTGCTGCTCCATCTCGACTAGTGCGTGAGAGAAAGACAAGTAAGTGTCCGTGGCTCGAACTAGCTTGCGGCGCGTGGAGATTTCGCTACGACGACGAAGTAGCTGTAAGTCATGAATGCCTTTTGGACTCTACTCGAAAGTGATAGGCAGAGATCGAAGGATCTTTTCAAAATGGTGCGGAGGTCGTCCTGGTGGATGGATAACGCTCGTCAAAGAGTAGGTTGTTGTTCCACTTGAGAGCTCTTCGCCTCGAAGCTCGCTACCGACTCGCAAACGGATCCATTCATCTAGGCTTCTTGAGGAAGCACCACGTGCAAGGCAAACACTGCAGCCTTCCGCTCGAGCTCCACGTACACTGCTGTACAAAACGAAGCTTCGCACGAAAAGGAGGCAGGAACCACAGGAAATAAGTGCGACTCGAATGGTGTGGTCCACACATAAAATTCCGCTAAAGTACGATGTGTGGGGAAAAAAGCGCGGGAAGCAACGAACGAAGCGTTCGCACCTCCAAAGCAACAGATACGAGCAAGACAGTGAGCATGGCGGAGGAGTTCGAAGCACCGTGGGTCGAGAAGTACCGCCCGCACACGCTGCAGGACGTCGTGGGCAACGCCGACACGATCGAGTGCCTGCGTGCCATGGCCAAGGACGGCAACATGACGAACCTCATCATCTCGGGCCCGCCGGGTACGGGCAAGACCACGAGCATCCTCTGTCTCGCGCGCGAGCTGCTCGGTTCCTCGATGAAGCAGGCTGTGCTGGAGCTCAACGCGTCGGATGACCGCGGCATCGACACGGTGCGCAACAAGATCAAGATGTTCGCGCAGCAAAAGGTGACGCTCCCGCCGGGGCGCCACAAGATCGTGATCCTCGACGAGGCCGACTCGATGACCGCGGCTGCGCAACAGGCACTGCGGCGCACGATGGAGATCTTCTCGGCCACGACGCGCTTCGCGCTCGCGTGCAACAACTCGACCAAGATCATCGAGCCGATCCAGAGCCGTTGCGCGATCCTGCGCTTCACACGCCTCAAGGACGAGATGGTGCTCGAGCGCCTGCTGCAGGTGTGCGCGGCCGAGAAGGTCGGTTACCGCGACGACGGGCTCGCCGCGCTCATCTTCACGGCTGAGGGCGACATGCGCAACGCACTCAACAACCTGCAGGCAACCTACAGCGGCTTCGGCTTCATCAGCGACACGAATGTCTTCCGCGTGTGCGATCAGCCGCACCCGACGGTCGTACGTTCGATCATCGAGCAGTGCGTGGCGGGCAACATCAACGTGGCCGAGAAGGAGGTGATCACGCTCTGGAAGACGGGCTACTCGGCCATCGACATCATCGGCACGGTTTTCCGTGTCGCCAAGTCCTACGACATGGACGAGAAGCTCAAGCTCGAGTTCGTCAAGGAGATTGGCACAACGCACATGTGCATCGCCGACGGCGTCGCGTCGCTGCTGCAGATCCACGGCCTCATCGCTCGACTGTGTTCGACCGCCACCGCCACCGCGGCCGTGCGAGCGTCCTAGAGAGTGGACACAAGCCACGTCCTAGGACAGTCTGAAGGACTACAAGCAAGCACCACACACACCAGCAACATTACTACAGATAATATATAATGCCGAGCCTCTCGTGATGCTTGCTGCTTGCTTGTGTATGGCTCATAAGTAGTAATTAGTGGAGCGCTGCTGCTATTGGAAGTCCACAGTATGTGTGGTTGCTATGCTAGGCTATGATCACAGGTGGTGCTTGGAGATGCCGACCAGACACGTGCCCTTGGTGAGCTTGGACTTGGGGAAGCTGCTCGGGCGGAATGCCTTGCGCTCGCGCAGTGACTCGGAGAGGTCCTTGGTCGCCGCTTTTACAGGGTGGCGCCTGTTCGGCAGCATCGCGCGGTTGATCACGCTCTCGTCGTACGGGTCGGGCTGCTGCTCGGTGAAGCGCTCAAACGTGCTAAGGATTAAAGGGGTCATTGGTGATACAGTATAGACACAAATAGTAAACCAGTCAGTGTAAACGAAGCCAAACATCCAGACTGTGACGGATAAACTAGACAACGCACCCTTGATCACCCTCCTTGATCGGGTTGTTGGGCTTCCAGGGCTTGAAAGTCGTGGCCTTGGCGATCGCGCGTTCCTTGGGGTTCATGAGCTCAAGCGCTCCGGGCGCCTTGACGATGCACGTGTCATCCCAGCCGAGCAGCTGTGGCGCCGCCACGTGCTCGTGCGCGTCAAAGTAGTCGACACCCGTGGCCGTGGACTTGAATGCCTTCTTGTCGCCCATCACCTGTCGGTGCTTTTCTAGGTCCTTGCGCGCCTCACGCCGCTCGGACTCGAACTCGGCGGGCACCGCCGGCAGGATGCTGCCGCCGATCATCGTACCCGCATATCCGAACGTGCCTCGCTTCGTCGGGTTTGTGAGTACATTCTTTTTCTCGAACACCTTGCTCTTCGGGTTCGGTTTGACCTTGGCGTTCTCCTCCTGGGCTTTCTTGATGTCGTCTTCCGAGCGCTCGTACTTGTCAAAGGCGCCAAAGTAGTCCCCCGAGCCCGTGCTGCCATTGCGTAACGCCAAGCCATAGGTAGGCCACAGGAGTACCAAACAATCGGTTAGTAGAGGTCATCAATATGCAAAATGTAGCCATCCCACATGCTCTGGGTACAACAGGGCAGCCCAAAGCCAATCAGCCAGCCAGTCACGTACTGCTCTTTCGTGGGTGAGGAGAAGGTGAAGCCCCTCGGGTTGATGAACTTCTTGGTATTCTCGAGCCGGCGCTTGGCCTCGAGCTTGTAGGATTCGCCGTACTCGCCCGGGATGCCCTCGAACTTGCGGAAGCCCGGGCCGAGCGTGGCCGCGACCGCGCCTTTCTTGGCGGGGCACGTGAGGAAAGGTTTGAGGTCGCCGCCGAGCCCGCGGTCCTTGGACTTCTTCTGCGTGTACGGGTCACCCACACTCACGAATGACGGGTCGCTGAAGCCGCCATCGCGCGAGGTCTTGTCCATCGTGGCGGCGTCGGTCGAGTATGCGCCGCTGTTGTCTGTGCCAATGAGCTCAGTCCTTGCGCTCGCTTGTTCGGCCTCACTAGAGCGATAAGAAGCACTGCAGAGGCTCACTGTTGATCGCCCATGGTTGTCAACGCGTCCAAAATTGAACTTGGCTAAATATACACTGATAATGGAAATGGGATCTTATTTATAGGGTAAGTGACCATTATGATCGCCGGTGGTGCAAACTTGCTTGCTCGTCTGCTGCCAGTCAACCAAAGTCCCTTGCTGCTAATGAACCTGTCGTAGTACATGTAAAGATTCAGTAACTCAGTGGCGAATGGTACTGTAGCAATCGCTTAGAACAAGACGACCGAGCGGTTCTCGGCCTTGATGCACACGGTGGCGTTCGGCAGCGACTTGACGTAAAATTCGAGCGCCGTGTCAACGCGCGAGGCCACGGATTCCCTCACAGTCACGCTGTGCACGGCCGCACCGGACATGTAGAGGAACTCGGACGTGTACAGGTAGTTGCCCAACGCGACCTTGAAGACGTCAGTGTCGAGTAGCGCGCCCATGCGCGTCGGGTGCTTGAACCACTCGATGGACGCGACGTTGCCCGCGCTCTTGCCCGTGCACCTGAGCGCGTACTTAAAGCCCGGCGGGTGCATGTAGAAGCCGTTGAGCAGCAGCTGCCACTCATCTCGTGCTGGATGTATCACTCGCATCCATTCAAGACCCGTAGCGCCATCGAGTCAGTTTCTGTATCCATCCATCACATATGTGTGTGTGTGTGTGTGTGTGTGTGTGTGTGTTAACACCCTTTCATGACCCAAGACGGCTGACATGGGTACACTCTGAACGGTTTAGCAGTCGCTCCCACATGCAGTTGCACACACACAAACAGTAGCTAGCAGACCACCCACCGTCATGGGTGGCACCCAGCAGCTGAGCAATGCTTACGCACCTGGGTTCGAAGCACTGGATCTAGATACAGAGGATCGTCGCTGATGTATGTATTACGGTACTCCTCAACTAACATCCGAGATGCAGGTGCTTCTCACTACTGTACGTTCTGCCAACGCACTCCATTACGCATCAAGGCCGTTGCTGCGCACGACGTCGCCGAACCAGGTGGCCGACTTCTTTGGCACGCGCTCAAGCGTCTCGTAGTCGACCCAGTGCAGGCCAAAGCGCTTCGAGTAGCCGGCCGCCCACTCGTAGTTGTCGATGAAGGACCAGGCAAAGTACCCGCGCACGTTGGCACCCTGAGCGATCGCTTCGTGTACGTTGGCGATGTACTCGCGGTAGAAGTCTACGCGGAAGTCGTCGTTCTGCGCCTCCTCTTTCGTGTCGGAGGGCCACGCGCAGCCGTTCTCGGTCACGTAGATGCCGCCAACGGGGTTGTAGCGCTTCTGGATCCACAGCAGGAGCTTCTGGATGCCCCACGGCACGACCGACCAGCCCACATCCGTCTTCTTCCAGTTCGGGTCCGTGCTCGACTCGACGCCCTGGTCCGAGATCACGCTGCTCGTGCGGTCATTCGTTGGTAGGACGCCGGCTGAGAACGCCTTGGATGGCTTGACGTACTCGGTGCTGTAGTGGTTTAGTCCGAAGAAGTCGGAGCTGCCCTTGAGCAGCTTCTTCTCATCCTCTGTGAACTTTGGCAATCGCTCGCCCACGCGATCTTTCATCACCTGTGGGTAGTCGCCAAAGTAGATCGGGTCCGCGTGCCAGCCGAGAATGAAAGTCACAGCACGCTCGGCGGCTTCCGCGTTTGCCTTCGCCTCTTCTGGGTCGTCAGTGGGTGCCGGCTCGCGCCAGTCGCAGTTGAGGGTCACGCCGATGCGACCGTTCTGCGTGGGCTGGAACTCGCGTCGGTAGACGTCCACCGCCTTGGCGTGTGCGAGCAGCATGTTGTGCGACACGATGTACGGCTCCGTGTGCGGGTTGATGCGGCGGCCCGGAGCGTGGACGCCGATGCCAAAGCCCAAGAACGAAGATATCCATGGCTCGTTGAGCGACAACCACGTCTTGACGCGGTCGCCGAAGCGGTCAAAGCACACGCGCGCGTACTGAGCAAACGCGTCTTGGACGTGGGTACCCAGCCAACCGTCGAACTCCGTCACCAGCGCCAGTGGCAGGTCCCAGTGGTAGAGTGTGACCATGGGCTCGATGCCGTTCGCGATGAGCTCGTCGATCAGCGCATTGTAAAATGCAACGCCTTCCTCGTTCACTTGACCCACACCTGCAGGGATGATGCGCGGCCAGGAGATCGAGAGGCGGTAGTGCTTGAGCCCCATGTTCTTCATGAGCTGCACATCCTCTTTGTAGCGATGAAAGTGGTCGATCGCGACCTCACCCGTCTCGCCGTTCTTCGTCTTGCCGAGCGTGCGCGAGAACGCGTCCCAGATGCAATCGCCACGGCCACCTTCGTTCGTAGCGCCTTCGATCTGGTACGCGGCGGTGGAGACGCCCCACGCGAAGTCTTCTGGGAACTGGAGACGCTGAGTCATTGTTGGCTGCTTGATTGAGGTGTGGCGGAAGTTGCTCTGGTTAACGTGCTTGAAGCAGCGCGAATTGGAGAATGACAGCACTGGTCGCCTCTGAAGCTCACTGTTATACTTATTGCGAATCTCCAGCAGCAGCAGCAACAGCAGCAGCAATATGGTCGTACTGAAGATGGTGGGTCGGCCGTGTCATGCAGCAGGACACGTCTGATCGTTGAGCTGTGACCGTCAACTTCAACCTCGATGGTCATAATCGTCCCACTGTGTGATTGTGCTCATTTGTTCTTTTAATAAGCAAGGATTGGCTATAAATCGGAATAAAATGCCGCGATTGGTGGAAATGCATTACATGGGTACGTTCTCTCCCCCTTGATGATGCCCAAGCAGCCGGACACATGGACACAATTGAAATCCGAAAACAGTTGGGAGCATTTGTAGCTCTTCGGCTTGTTGCGAATCTCTATCGACCGCCTCCATTTGCGCAGTGGACCCTGAGCCTACAGACCAGGTGGGCAGACGCATAGGCAAGCAATGAGACTTTATCTGCCTTCTCCAGACCGCCTCTCCTGACACAGTGTGTCAGTCTCATTTTTCCAGCCGTCAAGCTCTCCAATCACTGTGAAGAGTGCACTGCTCCGCTGGTACGAGCATGAGAAGACTATCAATTAAGCATGCGTATGTGTTTATTGCTGTTATTTTGCATTTACTCACTTGCAAAGGGTTCTTTTGCATTTACGACACGAATGAAAGGTTGTTGCCGGGACTGGACTGTCTCGCTCACATTGCTGTTGTTGTCTCGCTCGCAGATGAAGTTCATTCGACAGCAGCAAGCGGGCTTCATCCAGCTTAACTGACGCACTCACTCCATGCGCTCCACGTTCGATGAAGCCCGCTTGCTGACTTGTGTGCCTGCTCACCGCCTTAGACCGTGAAGCCGTTGTCACGAATGACGCCGCTGTACCAGATGGCCGACTTCTTGGGCACGCGCTCCTGGGTCTCGTAGTTGACCCAGTGCAGGCCGAAGCGCTTGTTGTAGCCCTCGGCCCACTCGTAGTTATCACAGAAGGACCAGGCAAAGTACCCGCGCACATCCGCGCCCTGCTCCATGGCCTTGCGCATGCCGGCGATGTAGCCCTTGTAGAAGTCCACGCGGAAGTCGTCGTGCTGCGCGTCCTCCTTGGTCTTGTCGGCCCACGCACAGCCATTCTCGGTCACGTAGATGCCGCCAACGGGGTTGTAGCGGTGCTGCACCCAGAGCAAGAGCTTCTGGAAGCCCCAGGGCACGGCGTTCCAGCCCATGTCCGTCTTCTTCCACGTCGGGTCGTCCGAGAGGATCACGCCCTCGTCGTCGCCGTAGCTGCCCGAGGTGTCGTTTGGTGGCGCAATGCCCGCCACGTAGTCCTTGGACGGCTCCGTGAGTGCCGTGCCGTAGTGGTTCAGCCCAAAGAAATCGGCGCTGCCCTTCACGAGCTTCTTCTCCTCCTCCGTGAACTTGGGCAGGCGGTCGCCCGCACGGTCCTTCATCACCTGCGGGTAGTCGCCCAGGAACACTGGGTCGGCGAACCAGCCCAAGTTGAAGAGCAGCGAGCGCTCGGCGGCCTCGGCGTTCGCCTTGGCCTGCGCCGGGTCGTCCGTGGGCTTGGGTTCACGCCAGTCGCAGTTGTTCGTGATGCCGATGCGTCCGCCCTGCGCTGCCTTGAACTCGCGTCGGTAGATGTCCACGGCACGCGCGTGCGAGATGATGAGGTTGTGTGCCGCAATGTACGGCTCCTTGTGCGGGTTGATCTTGCGTCCAGGCGCGTGCACGCCCACGCCGTAGCCCAGGAACGACGAGCACCACGGCTCGTTGAGCGTAAGCCAGTTCTTCACGCGGTCGCCGAAGCGCGAGAAACACACGCGCGCGTACTCGGCGAACGCGTCCTGGATGTGCTTGCCACCCAGCCAGCCATCGTACTCGATGAGCAGTGGCAGTGGCAGGTCCCAGTGGTAGAGCGTGACCAGCGGCTCAATGCCGTTCGCGATGAGCTCGTCGATCAAACGGTTGTAGAAGTCCACGCCCTGCTCGTTCACCTTGCCGACGCCCGCCGGGATGATGCGCGGCCACGCGATCGAGAGACGGTAGCTCTTGAGCCCCATCTTCTTCATGAGCTGCACGTCCTCCTTGTAGCGGTGGTAGTGGTCGACCGCGACGTCGCCCGTGTCGCCGTGAAAGACCTTGCCGGGTGTGCGCGAGAACGCGTCCCAGATGCAGTCGCCGCGGCCGCCCTCGTTCGTAGCACCCTCGATCTGGTACGACGCCGTAGCGGTGCCCCACATGAAGCCTTTCGGGAAGGTGACGTGCTCGGCCATTGTGGTTAGTGGTTGGTTGGGTGCTTGGTGCTTGGAGATGGTGGTCTTCCTTGATGTACGCAGTGGAGCGCAGATTGTAGAATGAATGAGCTGCTGGTAGCGGAGGGCGGCGCAAGGGAAGGAGGGAAGGAGAGAGGGAGAGGAGAGAAATCGTCGCGCGTGGGCTTTGAGCTTTTGGCTTTGGGCACACGCTGCTCGCTTCTTGCATCTCGGTCGTCTTGGTTGCAAGCTTCAAGGAGGGATGAGTTTTTTGATCTGAGAGAGTGAAATGGCTGCTGCCACCAACTACTACCACCGCTTTCGCTTCTTGATTGGATGGAAATTAATTTATGCGGAGTTTTGATTGGTTAAAAGTAAATTTGTCAATAGAGGATAGCTGATTGGCTAAAAATGAACCGTCCGACGAAGGCGGAGATGGACAGTGGAGTGAGATGAAAATTTCGCGCTGGCAACGAACGTTGGGCGCGAGATAAGCAAACAGGCAGTGAAGCACGCCCGCCAGGCTGACTGCACTCTCGTGTGTGACGGCAACAAAGAAAGCGCCAGCCTTGACAGGTTGGCTGACACGTTGGCTTCACTGCAAAATTTGTGAGCGAAGTGAGAAACCGAATCACTTTGGCCACCTCTCGTTGCGGTCGCCTCGTGCAATACTCAGGAGCTATGTATGCACTCAAGCCGAAGCTTATACCTTGCCTTGCGGATAGCTTGGCCTTTGTGAAGCTCAATGCTTTACCAGATGAGAGCACCGACGCACACCCTAACAAGCTTTGACCACACGACAATGGCGGACGCTGCTGGTGCGGATCGCATGCGAGTCCAGTGTCGGACAGACGCCACGTCATCGTGCAGGAGACAGACAAACAGACGCACTTCAGATTGACGGTCCGTTGACAGATTCTGGCTCCACGTCAGCGTCAGTCACTGGAGGTGAAACTGTTTACGACCGCACCAACTGCGCCGCAAAATTTCGTCGCGCGCGTTGGACGACCGACGGACAGATAGACCTGCTGCGAGCGCAAGTCAAGCTGCCGAAACGCAAGCTGCAAATGGTGCTTCATGTTGCTGAGGTACACGCTCTCTCCGCACCAGCAGTGGGCGGGAAAATTGGCCTGGAGCGTTGATTGACTTCTCACTTCCCCTCTTCCCCTCTGTGTGACGACGAGCTTCTGTCTTCAGACTTGAACCTGTGGGACGATTTCGAAGCAGCACTTTAGCATCTGTCACGAAAATTTCGCCACGTTTCTCTCTCTTTTGTATGTACATGTACACCCATTTCAGCAGCAGCGGCCAAGCACATTGCCATTGCGTCCTTTTAGGCTGTGAAGCATCGGGATGGAGAAGCACGAAGTGGAGGCGATAGCAGATCTGAAAAAAAGCAAGGTGATACACTAACTCAACTACTCCGGTGGAGAGCTTGGACCCAGCTCGGCTATTGTCATGTGACGCACCATGCAGAGGAACTGCTTCGAAAGCGAGCCAATCAGTTCAAACAGGTGGTGATACCTTCCTTCCTTCCGAGTCACATCACTCTCCGAGTCGGTGGCAGGGAGTGTGCCTCTAGGCGTTTCAACCACAACGATTTGCGACTGTCCCACATGCACACATTTGGCGCAGAATCTAGGCCGTTGCACAAAAGTTGGTGGAGCGTACCACATTGAGCTGTGTAGAACACATTGTGAGACGACTCACAAGTGTAGATCTGTCGTGACCTTTGAAGTTGCAACTTCAAAGCGCGAAACCAACCCAGAAGATCATTTCCGCCACTTGCACGGGTGCGCCCATTAAGAAGCGGGGACACGCCGCCGCGCTTCGCTTCACTACCCGGTATCTTCATCCTCACTGAGTGCTGGAGACAGAGACTCAACAGAAACACAAAGACAGCATGGCTCGTGGCGGCACCAAAGGCAGCCACTCTGGCAAGCAGATGCCCCCGCACCTACGCCGCAGACTCTCCGAGGTGCGTGCTCATCAGTATATGCGTACGCCGTGCATCTGTTGGTTGTGCTAACATGTGGGCATGTTGCTTGCTACTTACAGGAAGGTAAGCGGCTACTGCGCCGTGCGCTCGCGCACGAAGACGAGGAGGACTCCGTGGATTTCAGCATCGTGACGAACCGCGACGACGCGTCGGCAGACTCGGACCTCGAGAGCTTCCTCGAGTGGGAGCAGCAGAACGGCAATGGGAATGGCAATGTCAATGGTGGTGGCGGCGGTGCAGCGCAGAAGAAGCGCAACCACAGCAAATGGAAAGGACAGCAGTACGGGGACGGCGTGGCGCGTCACGATGACCTCGAGGACGCTATGGATGAGCTCACGGAGAAGCGCGACGCCACCAAAGTCCAGGCGCTGCAAAAGGTAATGGTCTCTATGACCTCAATGCTCTTGGTTGCCAATACTTTAGGTTGCTAACACTCGCCGTTGCTGCTTTGTCTTTGTCGTGATGAAAGATCCTGAACCTGCTGTGCAGCTCCGTGATGACCGAGAATGTGCGGCCGTCCAAGGTGACGCTGACGTCCAGCATCCTCACCTGTCTTAAGAAGCGCATGAAGGACTCAGGCTCGCTGGCGCTGCGCTCGCTCGGTGTGCTCGCGATCACAATCGGCTCTGACGAGCAGGAGTTCTACGACGGTAGGGCTTTGTTGTGATACTACTGGCTAATGTGTAAGTGAGATAGTCTAGACTGATTGACTGATGCCTTTGTATGGTTATACTGCACTGTAGACATTCACATGCCGCTGCAGCGCATCCTCACCGACGAAGGCGAACCCTCCCTACGCGTCGAGGCTGTGTACGCGCTCAGCACGGCGTGTTTCGTGTGCTGCCGCGAAGATCAGCAGAAGTGGGAGCTCATCGACGTGCTCGGCCACCTGCTGGTGGCTTCGAAGGACGCTGAGGACGACGGCGACGAGTACCCAGAGCCGTTGATCATCGCGGCGATGGAGTGCTGGGCGTTCCTTGTGAGCTTTTTCCGACCGAGCCTCATCGTCGCCAAGGTCTACGACGAGAACTCGATCATATACGACCATGTTGCGGCGATCGCAGCTTTTGTGCGCGAAGGCATGAACCCGGCGGTGCGCTCGGCAGCCTGCGAGGTGCTGGCGCTGCTGGTGCAGTTCAAGTACGTCATATCGTCGAAGAGCTCCGGTTGGAGCTATGAGCTTGAAGACGGGCTGAGCCCCATTGGTGGACTCGACACCAAGATCGAGAAGTACATGAAGGAGACGGGCAAGAGTATCGGCAAGAAGAACCGCAAGACACAGCGGTCTCTGCTGAAGGAGGTGCTCGAGACGCTGCGCTCGGGAGAGGGACCACACCAGGAGCTCCAGATCGACGACGAGACGCTCTCCGTGTCCACGTGGAGCTGCTTCTTCCAGGCGCACGTGTTCCGCCGTGCGCTGCAGAGCGGTTTTCAGGTGTGTTGCTGTGTTGAAAGTGTGTGTCATGGGGCTCTGGGCCAGTCTCTCACCGTTTGCTGTCTGTCATTTTGCAGGTGCACATGGTGGAGAACGAGGTCCTGCGTGATGTGTTCGACGTCTCGGAGAAGGCGACCGTGAAGGCGAGCATGGTGCCCACGACCAAGCGCCGCGCGGGCCATAAGTCCAAGGCTGTGCACAAGCGCAACCAAGTCTCGCGGAAGGACATGGCGCAGAACGCGTTCTTGTACGAGGACTGACCGACCACACAAAGCGGCTACAATTTATTCTTCAGCTTTGAGCGATATGCTTTCTCGCTCATTCATCCATTTTCGCCAGACCGCCTAACCAGAATTACTTGATGAGAAGTATTTAACGGACGCCCATACATACGCCACATGATAAACGAACCCGCATCAACCAATGAAAAAATCAAAATCCCTTTTCCCCACCGCAGCGGCATTCATTCAATGGTCATGTAAAGAGGGCCTCTGCTCATGATGGACAATGCCTTCATCGCGATCGCATCAACGTTTACTGGTTGCCAAGCAGCTGGCGCAGCGCGTCCTGTTCCTCCTTGGTGTCGGCCAGCAGGATCTGTCGGTTGTCGATGATCTTCACGAGCTCACCCGTCTTGGTGAACTGCACAATCAGGTACACGTACTCACCCTTCTTCATGTCGTGGTTCACCTCCGCGAACACGTACGCGTGGCCCGACGGACCCTTAATGTTGAACTTGATGCTATGTTTGCATTAGTAGAAAGTGGTGAGGTCAGTACTCAGCAGGCTAAAGTCTGGAGGGTATAACAGTGAGTGCAAAGTGCCGTACCGAAGACGCGGGTTGCCGTCCTTGTCCTTGAGGTTCACGTGCTCGATGCGGTTTCGTCGGCCCTCACGGTGACCGCCGTGATCGTGGCCATAGCCGTGCACGGGCATGCCGAGGCGCGTGGTTACGTCCGTGTTCTCCGCGAGCATGTCGAGCGTCTCGCTGAAGAGGCCGTTCGGGCTCAAGCGGCTTCAGAGACAAGCACACACACAGACAACCGGTTAGCGTTCGTTCACTTCTGGTACTGTGGGTCTTCAGCGCCTATCATATCGTGTACGCACTTTGGCAGCAGCTCACGGATCACAAAGTAGACACCAGCAGCGCCGAGACCAAGCAGACCGAGCCAGAAGCCGCCCGTGGCGGTCGCCGTCACCTTCTCGTACGGCGAGAGCACGAGCGCGTCCTGCGGCTTACCCGCCTGGGCACCTTCCGCAGCAGGCTACTCATTATGCACGACACATCACATAGTCACAGATAGAGGAAGTCAGCACCATCACACGTGACAGAGAAGCAAGCATGAGCATCGCCTATCATCAACCATTATCACAGAAACAGATCGAGGCTCACCTTCTCGGCGTTCAGGCGAGCGCGGGACGTGGCGATCGAGCGCGAGTTGGCGCGGCGCGCGAGCACCTGGAGCGCCTGGCTCTCCGCAGAGCGCTCGGCCTTGGCGGCGGTGGTCGGGAGCGCGCGGCGCGCGAGCGTCTTCGTGGCGTTACGCAGCATCATCTCTCTCTTTCGCTTTCTTGTTGATCGCTGGCAGCAAATCCATCCACAGAATATTAGTGGTCCAATTAGAGTGGACCACCCAAAATGTACCAGTAGGTTTGGGACACTCCCGTTCGCTATGTGGTTCACGTTAATTGCGTCACTTCAACTCAGCATTCGGTTTTTCCGCATTGCCATTTCCGCACCCGGTCGATACGCAAGAGAAGGCAGCGCAGCGAGCGCTACGATGCCTGCGTCCATAGAAAGCCCGGTGTCTTCATGCTGTTTCTGTGTCTTGATCACCGTACTTGCGTGCGGCTGTTTATTTTGCAGTGACCTGAATGGAGATGATGGGGAGAGGCGATAGCGAGCAGAACGGCGGGAGCTCGAGCCAGAAGCAAAGATGACTATGAGTGACTCACATGACGTGGATCGTCTTGAATCGTCGTGCTGGAAACCGAGTACTCGGTGCTGTCTCTGTCGACGAGTAAGGCCTTTGTGAATAGTAGTAGTATCATCTGTGCGAAGAACAAACGGTGCCGGTGAAGTGAGTGATCCATGGATGCTTGCAGGTAAAAACTGAGCGACAGGTATGTGTGTGCCCAAGAACCACACAGTCAGCATCAGCACACTCATACATACTCGCCTGTAACCTGACAGCGCGGAGGTCAGTATCGCTGCAGACACAGGGACATAGATCACAACGAAGCTGGAGCTTATGAAGGGCATAAGAGCAGAGGAGACAGGACACCCTGACGAAGCTCGTTCGATGCCATGCTGACTTGACGGTGCGTTGCAGCCTTTGACCTTTGGGTACTAATGGCGAAGCGGTCTTTGCATGATCTCAAATTCAAAACAGCATGCAGATACGTTGGTTAACAGCAGAGAGATGGTTCTTGATGAACAGGTACCTGCGATAGTGGTATGCGAACAGATCTTGCGTGAACGCGAGGCTTTCAGGTGGGAAGGGAAGCTCGCGAACAATGCTGTCTGAGGGGATCACCATTCACAAACAAAGGTAAGCCACCATGCACAGTACAGCAGCAACTTCGATAGGGATAATTGAGAAAGAGAAGAAAAGCAATTACATCGATATTTGTGTTTAAACAGACGCAAGACGACTGCGTGTGCCGTGGTCCACTAGAGCGATCTCAAGACCAGCTCCAACTCACGCACAAGCAAACAGCCACAAACTGGGGGCTGAGGCAACAAGACTACCAGCGCCTCGACCATCTTCGTTACACGGTGTTACTGACCACCTCAATGCTTACGCAAGGTTCGGGTACACGTTGTGGGAGTTGATGATGCCGCAGGCCGAGCTGGCGCCGTTGCGCTTGAGCTGGATGAAGCCGCTGTTGCCCCACGAGGTGCCCCACTGGTTCTTGAGCTTGAACGACGTGGCGTCGT
>JAASGO010000162.1:0-40858 GCA_023334245.1 Globisporangium cederbergense | reverse complement strand
CCCCCCCCCCCCCTCCTTTACGGTACTTGTTGCTGCGGCTGTTCATGCAAGTGAAACATGGCTTGCTCGGTTGGTTGGTTGTTTGTTTGTTAATGTGCGTTTGTTGGTCTCACAAACACAACTGCGCAAGACAAACGAACAAGCAAGCAATGTTGTGTGCGTTTGATCTAAACAAGCCCCACATGTGCTGTTGTTGTTGGTCCTTGCGCCCTCTCTATTTTCTTGTTGTTAAAGTGTTCGCGCTCATTCACGCAGCGATTGACAAAACCCACGGTGAAGGGTGACGAAGCGAGCACCGCCAATCAAATTTTAGAATCGACGCGTCAGCCGTGTACTGTAAAGTCGCTCGCGGGATCATGAATTCTGGTGCACACTGTTGCCTTCTACTTTCCTCCTCGTTCGAAAAAACAAAAAACAAGTGGCGCTAAATAAAACAAGTGGCGCTGGCTGCGCAACGTGTGGCCCAGCCGGTAACCTTGTTCGCTTTGCGCGCAAGTTGTTGCTGCTGCTGAGGATCTCAATTCAAACATGTGCACTTGTGAGAAGTGCGCGCTGGACAAGAACTCAAGCAAGCGAGGCCTGGTTGCTCACATTTGCTCACACAAGCAAACCCAAGTTGAAGTTCCAAAAGCTCTGCTAATGCTGATGTTTAGCGCTCATGTCCCAAGCAGCCCGTAGTTCGCAGCTCGCAGCTCGCGTGATCACGTGCTCGCCTCAGCAAGTATCCCCTCGCTTTCTGAAGCGTTGACCCTCGAACTCATCGTGAGCTCTGCCTAACGAAGCTCAACTCTCCACTCCCTGCGGTCCAGTACTTATTGAGACCGCAAAGAGGACGCCCGCTCTCGGCTGGATCTCCCAGGTTGACTACGGTAAGTGGGTCGTCTGCGGATGGTGATGGGCTCTGAGTGAAGGGCTCTATTTTCTTTCAATACAAGACTCGGGGATTCGAGATTTGCTGCTGGTATATCTGTCCCCAACCTTGCTGAGGTGTGTGTACAAGTAGCACGGTTGGCATTCTTGGCTGTCAACTCGTTCTCGTGTCGATGTGGGGGCTGGCCAAGCAGATAGGTGTGTCCATGTACTGACATTTTTTGCATGACACTGTATGATGTTGGATCGCGCGTCCATCCTGGCGAGCGCAAAGCAAAGCAATGAAGCACCCGCTAATCAAAGATAGCTAACAAGTGCTCCTACTCCTTCTAAACCGTTCCTGAAGCTCATTTTGCGAACTGAAGTTCACTCACACGGGTCCCTTCCCGTCAATTGATGCATACAGCAGCTTTCCTTCGTCACCAGCTCAGCTGCCGCGAGGTCTTCCTTCCCCAAAGCTGCCTGGCGATAGTAGCGGTTGCCTGTACTGACTGCGGATAGACTTTGAGAAGGCTGCCGCAGAGAATACCTTACCCAAAGTGCTGACCCAGACCCAGGCTCCTCCCGCTCTTGCACTATGAGATGTGTGTATAAGAACCTTGAGCACGCACAGTTAGCTGGCACGTGAGGTCCTCCTGCTAACGGCTCTCGGTTGTTGATGGCAGGCAAGGCTGCTTCTTCACGGTCTCGATGGCGTCTCGATCTTCTGATAAGTGTACCCATGTGCTGTTGTTCTTGACCACATAACGCCTCAGAAGATCGCCAACTTACCATGAGATACCAAAGTACCAGCATGATTCGTTCACGACCTTCTGTTTTTTGTTTCGGGTCTTGGATACTCAAAGTAAACTCAGAGCACTGAGAGCGTTCACGATATAATGTGAGCCACATCAAATTGGTGGTCAAGTTCCCTGAAAGTATGTGGACAATACTAATTCTGGGTGGTGCGTCTTTCCTGAACTGGCGATATGAGCTGCTGACTGACTGACTGTCGACGCGAATGCGGACGCGCTCAAAGAGCTCCACTGGGCGACTGGCAACACGTACAGCCACATACACGCGTGCGTGTACGTACGTACTGACTGACTGACTGACTGACGCTGTCCCAGATGCAGCTGTGGCTCGTGGCCGCATGTGCAGCCGTCGCGCTCACTGCAGCCGCCAGCGCACTTGACAACACTGAAACGTTTGCATATTCGGACGGCAACGGCGCCAGCTCGTACAGCGGTGTTTCATTCGATGAGCTGCTCACGTCGCTCGGTAATCGAGAAGAAGCAGGTAGCGCCGCATTCGTGCATCCCAACGAGAACCGCAACACTGAGCTGGGAGATGACAACGGTGAAGACCGCTCGGCGTATTCTGGGGAAGAGCGATCGTTCAGTACCAGTGAGTGTCGTTTGTTGTTGTCGCGTGTGATGTACTCAAACCTCTGCTGAGCGACGATAATGATGTTGTTACATTGCTTCGTTCAGTGAACTGGTGGAATTTTTGGAGCAGCCTTTGGAATGTCAAGCCCTCGTCTGCGCCGACGGCGAAAGCTCTGACGAAGAGAACCCCAACGCAGGCGCCACATACAAGGCCTGAGAAGAAAGCTTCGACGCCAAAGCCAACGCCACGTCCGACACGAACTCCGCAGCATACGCGCTCTCCGAAATCAGAGTCGATGACGGCAAAAACTCCACGACCAAGCACCGCAGCGCCATTCACGAGTGCTCCGAAGCCGGTACCTGCTGCGACCAAAGTGCCAACAGAAGCTCCAGTGGCAACCACTGTGGTTCCCGTGAACGATGCTCCTGTCACGATGACCCCGGTCCCGACCACGCTGTCGCCAACTCCGCCTCCGACGCCGTCGTCATCCAGCGCACCGACACCTGCACCTCCGACGTCACAGTCCCCAGCTCCAACGACTGTCGCGCCAACCCCAACGCCAACGCGATCGCCTTCTTCCGGATCTCCATCTCCAGCAAGTACGCCAACGCCAACGCCATCAACAAATGCATCAACACCATCGGCGTCTGTTCCCGTCCCGTCGCCATCACCGTCTGCCAGCAGCCCGTCCTCGAACGATCTCAAGTGCACCGTCGAAGAGATGGACGAGGTGGAGGCGTTTCTTCGCACGCAACAATGATCCGGGAGCCCTGAAACCTCGGTGTGTGTTTGCTGTTTTCTTGTGCGACAATGTTTATAAAGTTGCCGGTCCATCACTCGCTTCTGCCATCAGTGTCATCGTGTCCCTTGTTGAACTCACATTTCGTGTTGTCCGCAGCTTCAGCTTTAGAATTGTTGAATGCTGCAGTTTGAGCCTCGAAGCGACTTGCCAATCGCTTGTCAACTCTCACGCGTACACTGTTGTTGTTCATTTCGACTCGCTCAGACTTAATTCATGAGGTCTGGAGCTATGTCAGTGAGTTGCGCGTCTCGATAACGTGGGAGAACGAGTGGCGATCCAGCGGGTTCATGTATTCGTCCTCCCAGTCCTCATCGTCATTCGCACGCTGCCGTTCGTCGCCATCGTCGCGCCCTGAGTTGTCCGTCACATACGTCACGCCAGGGATGCCATCAACACCGTATGGGCCGGCAGTGTCAGTCTCCAGGAAGCTGTGGAACATCGACGACATGTGCGAATCGCGATGCTCGATCCCGGTGCCTCGTAGTGACGAGAGCCACGTGCCGTTCCAGCCCTCGCTAAGCATCGTGCCTCCTCGCCCCGTCGCCGCCGACAGCCACGTGCTGTTCATGTCGTCGAGGACCGAGCTGCCGCCGCGCTCTGACCACCAGACACTCACATTGCCCTCGTCGCTCAGTAACGTCGCGTTGCTCTCTGTTCGCGGGCCACCTGACAAGGAAAAGAGCATCGAGCTGTTGCCACTGGCTGTGCGGTGCAGCCCTTCGCGTCTGATGGACGGAAGACCAGAGCTGGACTTGGCGACTGTCGAGCCCGGGTACAACCCCGTTTCCTGGAACAGAGCCTGCTTCTCTCGCTCGATCTCCATGCGCGCCTCAGCAACCGCCTCCGCTACGTGCTTGTCGATGAACTTCTTCGCAGCCAGCGCCTTGTACTGCTCCAGCAAGCGCTCGTTCTCCTGTCCAAAAGTCGGTCCAGGGACCACGTAGGTGCCATCTGCCGGATCGATCTCTTGAGCTCTTGGGAACGGGATGCTCCCGCTGCCTGTGCGTCGGTGCTTCTGGAACGATTGCAGCTGAGCTCGCGCATCCGACAGCAACTTCTTCTGTCCGATGCGTTTCTTCAGCCAGTCTTTCGCTTCCTGTCGTGCTTCATGCGCCACGAGAGTCAGCGTTGCCCGTTCCTCTTCTCTCAAGTACTCGATCGCTCCAGGGTCAAGACCTGGGGCTTGCGGTAGGCTCTGCAAGTATCGTGTGGTGCCTTGACGTGGGTTGTGAGGCGGGCTGCCCGCTGCACTCCTTGCCTTTGAAGTGCCGTCAGTAACACTGGAGAGCGGCAAAGCCTTTGGTATTTCTGATGTCTGCCTGATTTGCTGCTCGACTGATGCTGGTCTCTGATTCAGATCCTGCCTCCGCTGGATCTCACCAGATAAGGAAGTGGGCTCTTGAAATTGGTTTCCAGCACGCGACTCGCCACTTGAAGCTAACGGCAGCGACTGTGAGATTGTAATGGATTGCGAGGGATCCAGCTGGGTCGTGGCGGTGCTGGAGGTGATCTCTGGTGGTGTCTCGAGGACCGAGCCTAAAGACAGTTGCAACGTCATCGATTCGACGTCTTTCGTGCTTCTGTGCTGTCGTTGACTGCTGTTCGCACTAGCACTCGCAGGCTCTTCATCCGAGTCTTCCAGCACAACGCTTGTTCTTCGCTTGAAGTCGGGAGGCGCTAGAGGCTGCTCATTCGTGATTTTCAGTTGCTCTTCAAGTCTTTTCACCGCTTCAGCAGTCGTCCGCCCAAAGCAATCGGTCACTTCGTAATCAATGAGCTTGCTGCATCCCAGCAGATACTCCAGCAGATCTTTGCTTCGCAGATTCCGCTGGACGGCAAAGTGCAGTAGCCCCAGACGCGTCTGTGGTGTGACCACTTTCAGCTGCGCTCCACACTGAACAAGCTCGCTGAATGCAACAACGTTCTCGTGCTCAATGGCGAGCATTAGAGCGGTTTTCGGTGTCGACAACTCCACGCTTCGGTCGAAATCGTTGTTGTTCGACCTGGCACTAAATGTGCCATCAGACTCCGCTTTCCCCTCTGTCCACGCGTTGAGATCCTGGTTGTGACGCTTAAAGAGCTGGATCAACCGCTCGTCGCAGTTGTTTTGCAAAGCCACGTGCAACGGAGTCGAGCCTTCGGAATCCCAGCAGCCAGTGTAGACGTCTTCTTGGAATAGCAGGTCGATGACGTGCAGCATGTCGTTGTTCAGCGGCCAACGACATGCGAGATGCAGAGGCGTGCTCCCATCCGGGACCGTCGTTGCCTCGTACGCTTTGGCGCAGATCGAAGCGATTTGCTTCAAACCCGAGGCTGGCACTGACTTTAGCTCTCCAGCACTCTTCTCGCTTGTCACCGACGGAAGATTTCGTTTTCCTCTGGTCAGCTGCATCGCATGGAGGATCTGCAATCCGTTGCCTGCAGAATTTGACGCAAGCGCGGCGTGGAGAGGGGTCTCAACCTTTGATCCGGTCGTTTTCGCCAACGCTTGAGCCATCTCCAGATGCGAACGGGACGATCTCACGTACAAGAACGCTAAAAACAAGCGCAAGATGCTGCTTGTGGCGTCCCCTCCAGCAGCTGCAATGTGAAGAGGCGTGTACGAGTCGACGTTGTGGTCGGTGACCACCAAACTCGGCGATGATGCGAGATGGAAAGACGACCGGTTGTGTGTGTGCTGGCTTTTCGACGACGAAGAGATGACTGTAACGTCGTCAGATCGCTGCAGGATCCCGAGAATGAATGCTTCCTCGGCTTGCTGGAAGAAATCGATCCTCTCGAGCAGCTCCTGGCTCACACTCTCGCTCACGTCGTTGCTGGATGTTTTCTTCAGAGTCTGCGACGAGGACTTTGGCGGTGAGCTGGCGATGAAGGACGCGAGGTGCAAGTACCGCAGATCTCCATCACTTCGCGACTTCACACGACACCGTTTCCGCTTTGATGGTGAGATTTCCTTCCCATACAGCAACCGTCTGTCACTGTCAGAATCCCTGTCCTCTTTCTGCCGGGCATCAGTCTCGTCGCTGCCTCTAAGAATCGGTCCGCTGAGCTCAAGCCAGCAGATGTTCTTCACGAGGATGTGCAGCAGCGTCTCCTTCGTGACGAGGTGGCTCATGGTTATCTGACTCTCGAAGAGATCTAACAGCATGACGGCGAGCTCGATCTGACCAGCCTTCACCGCCAAGAGACAGACAGGAGCTCCAGTATCGAGATCCAGCCACTGCTTCTGCTCGCGCTCGAGGCTACTTGTTGCCTCCTTGTCGACCAGCTTCTCTGCTATCTTCACACTGAGCTCGTACATCCCGTACCGAATCGCAAGAGCTAATGGTGACGCCCCATTGGAGTCCATGGACAGCAGGTTCGCTCCATACGAGACGAGCGACATCGCTGCATGGTGCAAACCAGACTTAATCGCAATGTGCAGTGGTGAATCGCCATCGCCGATCTTCATAGCGTCTGTTGATGAGTCTGACGTCGCTGCAGCATCAAACGACCACATGCAATCGCCAACGTTCGGCGTCACTCCAGCTGCCAGCAGCAGTTCCACTACCTCTTGCTGCCGGTACTTGATTGCAAGGGTCAGTGGCGTGTCGTTCCCGCGACGGTCGCGGCAGTCGAAGCCAAGCGTAGTGACGAGGTTCCCACGCTCCGTGTTTATGGAGCTGAACGCTGACGATCGCTGCGGACGATACAGCTGGATGATGCGTGCGATGAGGTGCACCGGCGCGCTGACCTTGATCGCCACGTGAAGTGAGTTGTTACCGTGACGGTCACACGACGTGGGATCGATCGCCTTGCCGTCGATGAGTTTGTCGACCAGACGCCATAGTCTCCCTTTCAGTGCCAGGTGAAAGACGCTCTCTCCATTTCCGTCACAACAATGAATCAGTTGTGAGTCGATGTAGGACGACGATGATGTCAGTGATGGCGTGATGTTCGGCATTGGCATCTCGCCACTTGAACTCGAAGTTGCAGTCGGGAAGAAGCTTGCGTTGTTGGTACCGATGTCCACGAGCAGCATCGCCAGCTCCTCTGCACTTGGATGATTCCTGGACATCTTGATCACGATGTGGAGCGCGTTGTCGCCAGTGGCGTTCACGTGGTCGACGTATTTGAGACACTTGCTCTTGGAAATCTTCAAGAAGGTCGTGAGAAGCTGTCGAGCTCCTTCCACGTCTCCAAAGCAACTGAAGTACATGAGCAGGTTCCACTGATGCTCGTCGTCTGCAGTGACGCCGCCGAACGGGAACACCACACCGTCAATCGTCTCCCGCACCATCAGCAACCGCCGTGCCAGCATTTCGTCGTCTGGTCCGTACGCGCTGGAGAACAGCACCTGGGTCGCGAACTTCCACTGCAGCAGACTGCGAGGGTCAGCGCCAGCACGCACGAGTAACTGTACAGTCGCTTCAAATGACTGAGGCTTCCACTCGTTGCTCTGTAGGAACGCCAGCTGCAGCGGTGACAATGCAAATGGTGGCACGTTCGGACTCGGGATGAGACAGTAGACGTCGAGGTTCGCGCCGACCTGGATGAACTTCTGCAACGACGCGGCGTCCTGGCCATTTGCGAGTCCGTAGAGCATCGCGAACGTCGCGATCTGAATCACAACAGTTTTTAGGCGGTCGCTGCTGTCGCAGCCGAGGATGAGCGACCTGGTTGTGTTCCCTCCGTTCGACGTCGGCTGCTTGAAATGCAGACTCAGCGCCTGCTTCTTGGACGGATCGCTCTCGTTCAGCTGCACGATCTGGAGCGACAGCAGCGTCTGCAGAGGGTAGCGCTTCGATTTCGCCGCATTGGTGGCACTTCCACCACTGCTACCAGTGGATCCTGCGATGATTGGAACGGTCGCAGGCTGAACTGGCAAAGCCTGTCCGGGTCGGAATGCCGAGATGTTCTTCTTGCAGATCTCCAATTCGCCCCAACGCAGAAACAGGTATCGCGTCTGCCAGCGTCCAAGCCAGTTGCGGGATTTCTTCATCACCTCAGCATGGAAATCCTGCAATACAGGGGTGTTACTGTGCGGATCAACGTCCTTTTGCGCCGACAATGAGCTACTGCTTGTCGCTGCAATCGAGTGTCTGCCTAGCGGGAGAGCTGCTGCTTCTGGCGGAGCATTCCGCGTGAACACGGGGAGACTTGAACGCTTGGGCACGACGTTCTGCATTTTCGGAAGCTCGAGTTCGTCTTCGTGGCCCGCTTTCCGCTTCAAGTGTTTCGTATCGAGCACAAGCTCCTGATCTAGCGGGAACGGGTCCTTCGCGAGCAGCCGGGCGCTCGCATGCTGCTTGAGCGCGTTCTTGAGAGCGTCAAAGCTAAACTCTGCCTGCTCGTGCTCATCGCACACGAGCGCGTCCAGCGACTGCTGCTTGTACTTATCTTGCAGCAGCGACATGAGCAGCGTCCAGAGGGACGTAAAACACTGCGAGCTCTGGTACTCAGAGAAGTAGACACCCAGGAATCGTTGCAGCGTCACACGCTGCCATCGATGGCTCTGAGGCTTTTTATTTGAATGCAGCTGCTGTGAAGCGCTGTTGGCGCTGCCGCCGTGTGAAAACGCGTCGAACTTTATGCGGAGCACGTCGAGGAAGGCGTCGTGAAAGTCCACAATGGGCGAGTCCATCAGCTGTCTGCCTGTATAATCGTCACCACACCCGCACGGCAGGTCATATACATACAAACAGACATACGTTAGCAATGCGTGAGCACGCATGACCCGCTCTTCGTCATACTTGTGTCCTGATCTGCAGCCAACACACACAGAAATACCAAACGAATGCTGTCAGTTCCTATGCACGTACGCGCGTCGTCCAGCTGCTGCGCGCAGACCGCCAGCGCGCGCTCCGACTTGCGCGTCTCTCCAACTGTCATGAGATGATGAGAGCGCACGCGGTTGTGTTCGTCCGTCTGCGAGGGTCACTCCGTGCGATGGCTGCTGCTGCGAGTGGCGAGCGTCCTGCGTCGCTTTGTCGAGCGATCTCTGAGAAGAATGACTTGCCTTCCCAACTCGACTGCGATGTTGTCGGTGTTTACAAAATGAAATCATTATTTATCTTTCAAATTGTATATGATACTTTCCTGTTTTTGTAACGGATACATCCATCCTCTCAAAACCCAAAATGTTTCTTGTACAGAGGTAAGCAAGCTACCGAGGTCTAATCTGTTTTGAGCGAGTCCAAATGTGTACCCGTGGCTTTGGTTTTTGAACCTCAATGGCATGTATGCAAATCTCCTATTTTGGTATACATATATAGTATAACATGGACTTGTTTTGAGCGCCTGCTGGTTGTGTTCGTACCGTGCTATCAAAATTACCTTATCAAACAGCGATGTCGCTATGCTTCAAGAGAGGTGACGTCCGGCACTACAGCTCCGCGACTGCAGCAAAAACAATTCACATATTCATCTCCGTTTCCGGACTATTTTTGGTGTCGTGACCTGGCGTTAAACAACTCCCAAGTGCAACAAACAAGCACATGACAAGCACAAACAGCAAGCAAAGCTGCAGCAGCACCTCGGGGGCACCGCCGCCCATATTCGCTCATATTGGAGCACCTGGATTACGAGGAGGTCTTCCATTATGTGCGGCGCTCTGGGATGGCAGCATTGCTTGTAATTTCAATTTCAAAGATGAAGGCAAGAGCAAGCCCGCGTGACGCCTGCGCGCAGGGTTCGTCCGTGAGACCGCGTCCAGCTCATGCGCGTATGCTCAATTGGCGTACACATACGAGTGTGCATCAGCGCTCGAATCGGTGTTCGACAGCCAGTCGAATGGACACGCGCATGTACGCTTGCTAAGAGCGTTGAGAGTGAGAGGCGACTTGTTGAATGGAAATGAATCGGCCGACGTAACGCACCAGCACGTGTGCGCATGTATTTATACCACGTGTGCTGTCATAACGGCGTCTGCACACTCCATCTCACACGGTCGTGTCGCTCCCTGTTTTTCTTCTCCCAGACGCGTCCACGATTAGCCTCCGTGTCTTGCCTTCGAGGTAGACTCCGTCACTTCCAGTCGGCCCCTTTCACTCGCTTTGCTTCCACCCGCATCGCAGGCAACGAAAACCGCAAAACGCTCTACGCAGGAGCGACCCGCATTGCGCCACCAACTGAACCACCGTGTGCGGCAGCCAATACCCAGGTCGCTCATTAGTCCACGTGGCTCACGCGGGCGTACGTCGCGGCGCTGCATGACGTCACGAGCCTCTTCTTCGAGATGGCGAAGCTCCACGTGTACATCCGCAGCGACGTGGACTCCGCGATCCAGCTCTCGCTCGGCAACCCGGCGGTCGACTTCTTCCTCTACGTGGTGCTGGCGTGTAAGGCCATCGCACTCTGCCACGGCGCCGCGCTGCTCGTGGTCGTCGCGCGGCGAAAGGGAATGTGGCGTCGTTGGTAGTAGTGGGATAGCAGCCCTCTGTAGTCACGAGCCGCTTGATAAAAATGTCGATCTGGTGCTCAAGCTTCAAGGACGTAGTGGTCGCCAAAGTCTCACAATGGAGCGCGTTTCTGGAATGAAAGCTTAGTGCGGACGCTCACCAGCTCGAGATCACTATCGAAGTGCTCTTGCAGACCTTCCAGGCGTACAAGTTGAGCTCGCTGGTCGACGTGGTCTGGATCAACCGGCTCATGGCGCTCATAATCGTCGCGAACTGCTGGTTCGTGCCGCTCATCCACGTCATGCTGCGTAAGAAACCGTCAGCACAGGTCAAGATCCTTATGCTGGTCTTTGACGCGTTCATGGACGCAGTGTACACCATGGTGGTGCCGTTCGCGATCTTCCACTCGTACTGCACGCAGTACAATCCAAAGCTCCAGGCCATATTGCGCATCAACATGTACATGGACACGTGGACGAGCAACGCCACGGTAAGTCTGCTTCAGCTCTTCGTCACGTCGTGGCTCGACTTCCTGGCGACGATGGTACCAGGCTTTGGTTTACTGTTCAGGTTCGTTGCAATTCAAACACTGTCGGAGAAAGTCAAATCCAGACACAACGACGAGGAGCTGTAGAGCCGCGTCGAGACCGCCGTAGAGATAACCAAGTGCAGGCGAACGGCATGGAAGAAGCGCGTGGTGAACCTAGCGCTCTTCGTGTGGGGATTCTTCGTGGCCGTGCCGCACCTCGCGGTCTCGGCGGTGGTGTGGCTTGGCGACGACCGTGGCTATCTACTTGAGATGTGTCCCTTTAGCTCAGCGCACTACACGTGTGCAGTGTATGAAGTGAGCTGCAACCAGAGAGGTATTGTTGGTACCAAGGATGAGCTGGACATCGAGTTTGCACCCGTGCAGGCGCACAGTCTAGCTGGGCTCATCGTACCCCACTGCTCGAAGCTGTCGATGTCGGCTCGCATCAGATCGTTCCCGAGTCTGAAGGTGGTCAAGATCCACAATTGCACGCTGGTCGAGTGGGATCCAGAGGCAGCGCTGACTGCTACGTCACATCCAACAATGCAGTTGCTGTACATGACGACGGACAACCTGAGCGGCATTCCCGACGGTCTCTTGGCACCGGACTTCCCGCCAACACTGTACACATCCAGTGTTCCGATACGAATCTGACAGAGCTTCCTGTGGACGTTTTCGAAATGATATGGTGCTAGGTTGTCGTTGTGCTCGTGCTCGAGTGCAGTCCTGGAATCACGCAGTTTCCTCGCGCTCTGCTCTATCCAGAGACGAGCACGTGGATGCTGTCACTCACTGAGGACGCCATCAAGATGCTGCCGGAAGACTTCTTCACACTACGAAGTTACTGCCATGTATATCTCAACAGAAATGCGATTCACGTACTGCCAGAGAGTGCGGGACCTCGGGCCTTGCTGGCTTACTGTCCATTGGGTTTAGGGATATCGCTGCGGTGCCGAGGTCGTGGGTCAACTCAAGCAGAGTGGCAACGGTAGCAGCAATCCGCGAATTCAATTTGGCTGCTTTGAACACGCCGCTACGTGAGAGCTTGGTCGGGCAACAGGAAACAACTGACGGCGCTGGTAGCGAAGACTCAGGTTTGGTGGTGCAACTCGAGTGGATACACGTCAACTGCAGCAACCGCAGCCTCGCCACGGACGGCTACTTCTACCCGCTTGAGCACGAGATCCAGTGGCGAGAGCGGATTCGGTACTAGCATAGCCCGAAGCAATGCTGTTATAGGACTGTAGATAAGGAAGCCCTTTGAGTATGTGTGCACTCTCCACTCCATTCCTCTTCTGAGCGAAATTGTTGCTGTGATAATGTGCCGAAAATGGTTCCGACAGGACTGCGTTGACGGCGGCTTCCGATTCCGAAGCGACTACTGTACATGAGATCAGCTTTCTCAGCAGAGATCGGTACTAAACACTGCGTTAAGTGACTAACATTAGCAGTAGAGCACATGGAGTAACTTACTAGTCTCGAGAGAGCGTAGCTCATTGCCACCACCTTTCAAGATGCCACCACCTCCATTTTCATGCTTCCGCCGAGTCAAATGTGGTGATTTGCGTGAGGTACCGTGGTGGTACACTGTACCATTTACAGACAACAGAGCCAACGGTCCATTTTTATCCTGGACCGTTCGAATAAAAAATACCGAACCGGTCACTATGTTTAGGGCAATGTGGCGGTCCAGTCGCGGACCGCGGGGTTTGTGCCAGCGCGGGGGGCTCTCGATCCACTGGCCTAGCGCGCAGCACCAGCCATTTGCCACGCCGTGAGAACGCGACGGTGGGTCTCAAGTCATTTCGCCTTTAAGAAAACTAAAGCAAACCAACCATGGCTGTCGGTGAGTGCAGGACCCCGCCGCAGCGTCTATCTATAAGGCAGGAGCGTCCAGCGTATGTGACCTGCGTCCCCACCTGTCTGTCTGTCTGTCCGTCCATCAACCAGTCGACGCAACCCAGCAGCGCAGCTACAGCATCAATAAGCCACAGCAGCAACAGGAGCGAATGATGGCCGCAAGATGACGAGGCAATTGCTTGAGAGCGTGACCAGACAACAGCGAGCTATCAACATCGGTTGATGGATCGACCTCGACCGCAACAACAGACAGCCACAGGATGGAGACGCAGCGCGCTGGCGCTGACTGTCGACCAGATCAAGACAAACTTCAGCAGTTTGATTGACTCTGTGCGTGTTGTTATTTTTCCTCATCAGGCAAAAACAAAAGATTGACTAAGGGCAAGAAGGGCGGCAAGAAGAAAGTGTAAGTGACCACAAGGCATAGCAGCAAGGCAGCTGCTGGTGGTCAAGGTTGAGAGTGCCCACTCAGGGCGTCAGCAGTCGGGAATACTCTTGAGCCACGTGACCACCACGAGCAGCCACCGCAATCACCAGGATGACACTCAATGACCAGTTTGCTAATTGAATCTTGTGTATGATCTATTTCCTCGCAGCGTCGACCCTTTCACGCGTAAGGACTGGTACGACATCAAGGCGCCAGCCATCTTCTCGGAGCGCAATGTCGGCAAGACCCTGGTGAACCGCACTGCCGGTACCAAGATCGCTTCGGAGGGTCTCCGCGGCCGCGTGTTCGAGGTGTCGCTCGGTGACCTGAACAAGGACGAGGACCAGTCGTTCCGCAAGATCAAGCTCTGCGCTGAGGAGATCCAGGGCACGCAGATCGTGACGGGCTTCCACGGCATGGACCTGACCCGCGACAAGCAGTGCTCGCTCATCCGCAAGTGGCAGTCGCTCATCGAGGCCTTCGTTGACGTCAAGACCACGGACGGCTACCTTGTGCGCTTGTTCTGCATTGCCTTCACCAAGAAGCGCCCTAACCAGATCAAGAAGACCACGTACGCCAAGTCGGCCCAGATCCGCGCGATCCGCAAGAAGATGGTGCAGATCATGACGGACGAGGCCTCGAAGGTCGACATCAAGGACTTGTTCCAGAAGTTCGTGCCGGAGATCATCGGCAAGGAGATCGAGAAGTCGACCCAGGGCATCTACCCGCTTCAGAACGTGTTCATCCGCAAGTGCAAGGTCCTCAAGAAGCCAAAGTTCGACCTTGTGCGCCTCATGGAGCTCCACGAGGGCGGCGCCGAGGAGAAGGGCGCCAAGGTCGCCCGCGAGGAGGACCAGCTCGTCGAGACCCTTGCGGGTACGGGCGGCCGTCTGTAAGCTGCTTGCAGTTTTTGATACAGAGGGAAGGAGGTGATCTGCTTGGAAGGCCGTAAGTGAGGAGGCGCCGATGGCCGGGTGCGCGAGAAGCGGCGCGTGCAGCTGGAACTCCGCGAAGCTACCGCGTCGCGCTACCGCTTGTGCGCTTTGGGCCTCGTCGGTGCCGTTCGAGAGACTTCGCTTTGCGTCTTTATCGCGAGACAAGCACTTTGTTTCTAAAACTATTGAGAATAAAGGCGAAATTTAATCACACATGCTTCTCTGTTGTACACTACGCATAGAGCTACAAGCTGGCTCACCGTTTTGGGTTGATGCTGCCTGCTGGCCACATGCACACATATGTTCCTTGTTACATGTGGTCAGCTATATAACGAGTGCCGCGGCCTGCAGCGACCTTACCATGTTGCCTCATTTCCATTTTCGTCACACATGAAGAGCTCAATTGTGCGCCAGTGAGCTTTGTCCGGTTACCATCCGGAAGACTTTCACACAAACTTGACGAAATACTATACACTGCATTGTCGTATACTTGCCGAGCTTTCCTCTCGCAAAACAAAGCACAAACACAAAAGCACGAAGACGATGGCGTCGCTCGAGGACCGGAAGAAGGCGCTGGAGAAGAAGTTCGTGGAGAGTCGTCCGCCGCTCGCCTACGCCAAGATCAGCGGCCGCGTGCACGACGACTCACCCTACGAGATGCTCATCACGCACCTGCCGGCAGAGCTCGGCCGCGGCGCGCTGTCCAGTAAGTCAACGCCATCATCATGTATTGTTCATGTGACGACATGTTCCTTGTCCTTGGCTGACCTCTCGTTTGTTTGCCTCTTGGTTTTGATGGGCACTGCAATAAAAAAAAAAATAGCCAGCCCCGGACCGAAGATCATGCTGGGCGAGCAGAAGGCGCTGTCGCGGCAGCACGCGCGCATTCAGTGGAACCAGGACAAGAGCGGCTTTGAGCTCGAAGTGCTCGGCAAGAACGGACTCTACGCCGCGGGCAAGTACATCGCCAAGGACAAGAAAGTGGATTTGGTGTCCAAGATGCCACTCAAGATTGGCCCCGCGCGTGTCTACTTTCTCGCGGCCGTGCGCTCCGTATGCAGCACCATGAGCGGCTTCAAGCTCATTCAGCGGGTGCGTTGACGGCGTTGGACCAATTCGTATGGACGACATGCGATAATAATGTCCAACCATGTGCTTGTGTGCGTTTTTATAGGCATTTGAAAAGACCAAGAGCATGGGGAAATCGCCTGACGGCATGACGGCGGAGGAGGTGATCCAACAGATTATGGACTGCTATCCGCGCAGCGAGGACGAACTCGGCGGCAAAGACAACCTGCGCGACTTTGTCACGTACGTAAAGTGACTAGAGAGACCGGTGACTTGAAGCTCTTTGGACTAACAACTGACCCATCGGCATGTCGTTACGTGCACTATCTGACTTACTGGCAGACAATATCTGGAGCTGGACACACAGAACTTTGAAACGGTCAGCAAATCGTCTCCTCAACGCTATAAGATCATTGCAACGACAGCTGCTGCTGCTGCTGCAACGATACCAACGAATGGCGCGGCTGCCACGGGCGAAGCAGCGAGGAAGAAACAAAAGGTAGACGACAAGTAGAGCGAGCACGGAGGATATGAAATGTAACAGAGGGACGACTCGGCCGAATCAAATTCATAAGACGCATGATGTCTCGATCACACAACTTAATCGAATCAACCTCGGATCGCCTGGTCAAAGCGCGTGCGTTCGCGATCGGCTCGCTCAGCGCAGAGCGCATCGACGTCGTAGGCCTCGACATCCAAATCCTCGTGATGTCGCGGAGCGTACGGAATGGGTCCATACTCTGGCGTGAATGTCGAGAACGGTCGAACGTCGTCACCAAAGCCCTGGAGATCGATTGCATCCTGGAAGCGGTCGTGCTGGTGTTTCCAGATCAAGTCCCACAGGCGCTCGAAGCGCTCGGTCTCTGGTTGCGAGAATGACGCCGTCGGGTGGGTCAACTGGGCCGACTGAACACCACCAATACGTCCATGGATGTGGTGTACATGCGGAATGACTCGCTGGATCCACTTGTCGTCCATGGGCGTGTCCAGCAAGCGCTCACACACGACGCACCAGTGGCTGAAGTCCAACGTGAGCTTCAAACTTGGGAACGCCTCCAGGAGCTCCAGTGTCGGCCACGGTGAGTAGAACATGCGGCCGCGATGCGTCTCATGCGAGAGGCGATTACAGCCAATCTGCTTCTCGATCTCCGTCGCGTGGGCAATGAACTCGATCTGCTCGCGCGTGCTCCAGCGGTCGGCACCAGAGTGCGCGTTGATCCACACTGGCTGGTCCTTCGCGTGAGGCAGCGCCGTGTAGATCTGCTCCAACTGTTGGCGATACCGCTCCAGGTGGGTCACTACGCTGTCGAACTGCTAGCTCAGGTTTGCGTCCTCGTAGTCCGTCCAGCCAGAGTACACGCCCACGATCAGCTTGAGCTCGTGCTCGTCCAGCAGCTGGCGCACGGTTTGGAGCCCTCCGATCGCGTCCAAGTCGCTCAGACTCGCCTCGATGCCGTCGTAGCCCTGGCTGCGGATATGCTGCAGCAGCTTACGTCCATATACGTGCGGCTTCTCGCCGGCAGCGATGCCGAGCTGCGGAGAGGACGGCGTGCCCCAGAGCGACCGGAAGCACCGCAGTCGGAATGCCATAGTTCCAATCTGCTTGTGTGTGACGTACAACTTTGTGGAGACTGCGGAATTGGTTCTTGCAATTGTGGCAGCCATCGATTGGTAATTTACTGATACGATTACCTTACGAGAAAAATAGTAAGATGGACCTGCGCGTTTATACATATTACAATTGTGACATCTTCGACCAAGGTGGATGTAGAGCACAGCTTGCGTGACGGCACGATGAGTGCTGTGCCTGGGCGTTCTATCTATGAGGTCAATGGACAATCATACAGCTAGGCTTACTTCGATAACGTAGGTAAAAGTTGTCTGGACATATTCTGTTCTGAAATCCTACCTGCTGGTGCTATTTGAGCTCCTTCGCGCTCTCCTTCTCGGTTTTCGCGTCCTTGCTCTCGACGCCTTTCGTGTCGTCACGGATGTTCAGCCAAGAGACGCCCAAGTCTCCATCCCCTCCACTGTCTTTGCTATCACTCATCGTCTCGCAATCTCGACTGCACTTATTGGACGCCAGGCGCTTGGTGCCGTCAGCTCCGTCGTCAGCTACTGCTAGGGTCTTGGCGTCGTCGTCCACGTCCACGTCTCCGTCGTCATCGCCGTCCTTGGCATCGGCCTGGATGTGATCCAGTGACGCGCGCGAGCGCATAGCCTTCATGAGGTTGTAGAACGCGTCATAGTCCATGGACGCGATCACGACCTCCAGATACTGCTCGGCTTTCGGGTCGTTCTTGAGTGCTTTCTGGCACCGCAGCCCGAATTCTTCCTCCGAGATATGTACTGACGCGAGAAAGTCTGTATCAAGCCTGACGAGTTAGCGCTCGGCTCGGCTTGTACAATGTGAAGCCAGCATGGTGCTACAAAATCGGAGTGTTGATACAGCACTAACCGTCCATGCACTTGTTGAACATCTCTTGGAAGCGCAGGTAGATCTCCATGTAGTCCAGCCGATGCTCCTGCTCGTCCGTAAACGTGAGCGCGTGGTCGAGGAAGAACTGCTCAAAGTGCCGCTGGAAGTCCGGCGACGCGATGTACTCGGCGAGCGACCGAATCACGCTGTCCTGGATGCCCTTCTCCGCCTCCATCACTACTGCAGGCAGCTGCTGCTGGGTGTCTGTGTGCAGATTCACTCGTGGTTGGCTGGCTGGCTATTCTGCTTTGCTAGCAGAAATTGCAGTGGCGTCTCTGCTGCCGTTGCTGACCTATCGAACGCGTCAGCAAGAGCTCCGGTAAAGACAGAGTGATAACGCCTTTGGTGCGCCCGTCTTCAAATTGCTCGCGTCGTTTCGAGGGTCCTTTATTTGAGACATCAAGTTGTATCTCGAAAACAAGTCGCGTTGAGGCGAAGCGATTCATTTTTGAATCGTGTTTTCAAATTGGGGCGCTTCGGCTCGCTTTTGTGACGTGATGCAATTTCGCTGGTGGCTGGCAATTGACTCAATTGCAACTGCTCGCAACTCTCAATCAACATGGCGGCACGCGTGACCAAGCAGTTCCTGGCCAACGTGCTGCAGAATGCCAAGAAGCCCGCGCTGACCGGCGCGAAGAGCTCCAAGACTGGTCTACTAGGTAGCCTCGCCAAGAGCCAACAGAAGAAGAAGCAGTCGGCGGCTCCACAGCAGTCCAAGAAGGTGCGCGGTCATAAGAAGCAGAGCGCCAAGGTGGCCGCCGTCCCATCCAAGAAGAAGGCGAACGAGCGCTTTCTGGACGCCGCCAAGAAGGAGCAGGCGCACGCCGACAGAACCGAAGAGAACCTGCGCAAGCTTCGTGTGCGCCCGACCGACAAGTCGCAGCGCCTGATGGCCAAGGTACCTTGCTTTTTCCTCTTTTTTTCCTATCGAAACGGCGCATGTTTGTCTTGTGCTGTTGCTGATGCCGAGCATTGTTTATACCTTTCACAGGCCCTCACTCTGCGAACGAAGGTTCTCCACTAAGTTAATCACGAATGCTGCGAATACGTGAGCATTTCTTCGTACACGATAGACAACCAGCTGAAGAAAATGTGCGGGTTGTAAGTTCATAGGCAAATAGATTTGTTTTTCATGTACGCGTGTGAGCATGAGTTTTTCTACATCTTCAGGCCCATAGCTTCCTTCGTGCAAGCAACAGGTTCGTCTACATGAAGAGGCCATATTGCACAATGGCAACAGCTTTCCGTGGCTCGTTACATTAAGTTTGCGTCATGCACGACTCACGCACGGGCGTCGCATCAGTCACTGAAAGGTAGCTTTGTTGCCACGACTGCAAACGATAGAGAGCTTGCGCCTAGTCCTTCTTGACCGGGGTCACCTTGATTGCGCCGCTCTGGTGCACGTTCACCTTGGCCTTGACATCGTCCAGGTCGTCGAAGTCGTCCTGTGAAACAAGATGCGACACACACACACAATGTGAAAAGATTCGTTCGCAGCACATCAAACACGTACAGCGCACACGACGCAACAATGCACGCAGCACATACCTTGTTCATCTGGAAGACCGTGTAGGCGAACACGGATCCGGCGAATGTGGCGAGGCCGCCACCGACGAGCAGGTTCTTCGCGCGCAGAGAGAGAGCCATCGTCAACGTTTCTTTGAGCTTGTTGGGTAATGCGGCCCAGGAAGAGCTCCAAAGTCGAATAACTCACTAAAGTGCGATTCGACAATTCAAACAACATGCATCCAGAATGTCGTGGATTGTTGCTCGAAGGAGCTTGAAATGTCGCCTGAACGTCGCTTATGATGTTGATCGAAGAGCGTGACGCTTCGCTGCACAAATCCTAAGCCCAAGTAGCAACGAATGAATATGCAGAATCGATAGCACGAGTGGCGTGGCTTCGAGTGAATGATGCATCATGTGAGTCTCTTATGGTACAAATACGGTCTGACGATGGTCATTTTGCCCATTGTGTTGGTCTTAATACTCGCTAAGCTCAGGCTGCTGATGACGTTGGCGCTGGAGTCGAGGCAGACGAGCCCTTCACCACGTAGATCTGCTTGTAGCTCTTCGCGATAGCAGTCGGCGGCGCGTGCAGATCCACCCGCGAATTGCTCAGACGCTTCTTGAAGGTCGCTGGACGCTCGGTGGGCGTTGGCTTCACACCACGGGGCTTCGGCGCGGTGCTCAATGAGACTTTACGAGACGGCTTGATAGCCGGAGGTGCTGGCGATCTCTCTGGTGCAGTTGTGTCGGTGGCCTCGAGCTTCGAAATCTGCTTTGCTCTACGCGAGTTGCTGGGTTTAGCTTCAGCGTCAAGTTTCATTACCTTTGTGGCCACAGTGCTTTCAGGTACACAGACCGATTCGGGCTTTGTTGCTTCAGACTTGGTGGCCTCATCACTGTTCACAGCTTTGGGCATTTTCGGAACGTACTTCTTCACTGGAGCGGCAGTGACGTTACTGGAACGCAAGAGCTTGGCTTCTCGAGGTTTCTCTTCGACTCTAGAAACCTCGGATTTGCGTCTAGCCGAACGAAGAGACATGGGCTTTGTCTCTCTGTCAAATTTGTTCAGGTACATTGGTGTTTCAGCATTCTTCAACTTCGCCTGCGTTGCTGCTGTTGGAAGCGGGTGGACTTGCTGATGTTGCTTCTCCACCTTATCTCTTTGCTTTCGTGGAGGCTTGCTCCCGCGTGAAGCCCTCTCCTTTTCTTCACCCTTCTGGTGTTCCATAGCAGAGACGACAGATTTGTTGCTTGGGGCATGTGTTGCATCCCGTTTCTCCAAATCTACTTCAGCAGCAGCTTTGGTGACTGAAGGCTCTCGGAGAACTCGGTTCTTTGCAGCAGGCTTCAAAGTCTGTCGAGATTTGCTCACTGGCTGAGTACTCTTTTGTCTTGGCTTCTCACTTGGCGCCCCAGCTTGCGCACTAGTGAGCTCCTGATCACGAGCTCGAGTCGACGGGTATTTAGCTCTTGTGCCCGACTTCGTCTGCTCACTTGGCTCAACAAAGTTTGTCTTGGAGCCCTTCTCTCGAACCCCGACAACCAAAGTTCGCTTAACGTTCCTGCTTGGGGTAACGAAGACAACGCCGCTTTCCGCGCCTTGCTTGTTATTCGAAGTTACTTGTCGCGGGTACAAGGAAGCAGTAATTTTGGGGACAGCAGCCGCACTCTCTCGAATCTGCTTCTTCTCCAGCAGCAACGCTCGTCTAGACTTCACAGTCTCGAACTGGTTCTCCGAGTCTGCGATGAACTCAATCCCTTCTTGTGTGTCAGTCAGCACCACGACACCACCACCCTCCGGGATCTGCTTGAGCATGTCTACGTCCACTCCACTCTTGATTTTACTGTGGTGGAGCTTGCGACTTTCTTCGTGCGACGCTGGAATTGAAGAATTTGTCGGGGCTGACTGATTTTCGGCGCTAGTATGTGACGAATGCGTCGACGATTCATCACTTGTCGACGACTTGGCTCGCTCTCGGACTTCCTTGCGGTCTTTGGAGTGCAGGCGCTGAGCAAGAGGCTTTACGTTTTCTTTCCCAGCTTTTCTACTGTCAGCTTTCGTAGTCCACTTGAATGTGGACTTTGTCTCAGTAGGTTTGGACAATGCTGACGGAGTAGAATGAGCAGAAATCTGAGCAGGATGCTTTACAGTCTCCGCTGGTTCGCTCGTACTCGTTGTGAACAGTTCGCTGAACTTCTTCAATGGAATCGGAGTAGGTGGTGCAACTTCTGCCGCGAGTTCGCTCGCCGACTTCACAACTGGGCGATAGATGAGCACGCACTTCTTCTTGGGCTTGGCCTTGATGATTCCCTTCTTGCTGTTGCTTACTACTGCATCTCGTGCTTTCTTTACTCGAAGAGGTTTGGAAGACAGCTGCACAGGAGCTTTCGGTGTGGTGGGCTTCACTGACTCACTGTCGACCGGCAATGTAACATCTTCATTCTTCACTTTCTCGAGAACAACTGAAACCTTCTCGCCCGCGCTTCTCTTCTTGATCTGCTCTGGTTTGGCGCAAGTGAGGTACTTGGCAGCAGCACTCTTTACTGACCCAACTCGCTGTGGCTCAGCTGTTGTGTTCGATACAGACTTGAAAGGTTGTGGCTCAGTGGCGCTTGACGCTAATTCTCGAGAAGAGCCGCTCGGCTCCGCTTCACTAGTCCTCGACGATGATGCAGCAGGGCGCTGACTACGACTCGAGCCTCTCTCTTCTGCGTTTACCATCGCGCCCGTCTTCGGATCAAAGAGCATCCGCGGACCATCTCGCTTCAAGATCCGCACAGGAGCAGCAGCCGAAGCTGGAGCTATCAGGTTCGATGGGCGCTGATATGCGGTGGTAGGCAAAGGTCGTCCTCCAAAGTTGGACGACGGGTGGATGGACGATGATCTCATTGCTGGCTGGACTTCCAGCGAATGACGGACTGGGAAATCCGCGTCGACCTTTTTCCAAACTGAATTGGGGGCAGTGGACGGAGCTCGGATGCTGTCACGAGATGAATCGTCGACAATGTCATGCTTTAAACTGGCATTTGTACGTGGTGAGTTGTCGCTTGGTAGCCGCTGGGCTGCTGGTTCAGGAGACCGAGGAGCTGAAGCCTCGGTGACTAGTTCGCAGCAAACTTCTGAACTCTGGTTGTCATCTGAATGAGGCGCTGCATGTACGTCCTCATTGCGATGAGTCGGCTCTGCATCATAGCCTCGGCGCTCTATCTGGTACTGTCGTGTTTGATTTCTCGCAGCGACATCTTCTTCACCAGTGTCCCAACTGGGAGTGCGTTGCCCATGCTGACGAAACTCCCGACTGTAGCTGTCATGATGCCTCTCATGGCTATCTGGGTACTGACGATACGCCGGTGACACTGGTGCATGATGGCCTTGGGTATCGTATCGAGCGTCGCTCGGGTGATAGTAGTTGCTTTGGTTGTTGTTGTTCTGGTGATGGCTGTATGAGTTTGCCCGTGAGCGATCGATACCGAACCCTCGGTCTTCATGGCCAACCCAAACTGGTCGTCGATATTCAGTCTCATACTGGTCGTGCCTCTGACGAATATGATCATGAGCATAGGTGCTGCTTTTGTCGTCACTGAAGCGCTGGTCGGAAAACGAAGAAGCACCACCTTGGTCCTTAAGATACGGGAAGTCGCGCTCCCTCTGTCTCGCGCGCAGCATGTCGGAGCGCGCGATGTCCTGTTCCACAGCATCATCGCCCCATCGGCCGGTGCTTGCTCCTCCAAAGAAGGCGCCACTTCTGCTACCAAAGCTTCGAACGGACGAGACGGCAGTCCCAGCTCGGCGCTGGATGGACTGCTCATCGTGGCTGTGCGCCGAAGAAGAAGTCGAGTCAGAGCCCCATACCTGGCGACCATTCAGTTCGCCGCGATGCGCTTGTGAAGACGGCGAGAATTGCGCATGCGAGCGATCGACTCTCAATTCGCGCTCGTCCGCACTGCTGCTGTCGTTGTTGCTCTTTGGGTTGGTGCCCCAGCCAACCTTCCCTGTGGGCACAAGATGCACGTGCACGTCCTGTCCATTGTTCTCCATGCGCAGACTCGGCGTGTTGATCGGCGCCGGCGCGGCCGCCGTGAGGCCTCGGGCCGTCAGCACGCTGCTGCGTCCCACCGAGGACGACGACTTGAGCACAAGCATGCGGCTCGAGCTGTGGTACCCGCCTGTATACACACAAGGCAATGAGCTCATTGCTACTAGTCATATCGGCCTATAGAGCGGAGATAAAGAACGTACCTCCGTTATCAGCCGCCTTTGCGAGCGGTGCCTTGTAGACGGCATTGAGGTTCCTGCTCGAGAACTTGGTCTTTGCCTTGGCCGTCGCGGTCATGCCCTCCGTCTCTTGTGTCAGTGGTGTGCGGATGGTTGTGTGGCCTGTGGCAGCGCCTGCGGAACTGCGTCTGCGGCGCTTCGAGTGTGTGTGCTTGTGGCGGGGCGATCCGCAGAGAGTGAGAGAGAGAGCGAAACTGCAACGTCGCTTGCGATCTGGTTTGTCCATGCGGCGCTTGAACGCTTTTGAATGCGGTGAAGTTCTTTCGCCGCAAGTGGCGGTTTGTTTCTTTGGTTTCACGTAAATTACACTAACAATAGTGCCACTCCAGCAAAATAACCTGGTCGCTACTTGTGTGACAGTCCCTATAGCGAGGTTTTTCACAAAATGACGGGTAATTTATGATTCCGGAAAAGATCCCCGCGAGCATGAAAGGTCACACACATGAATGGCTCCTTCTTGACCATCTCCGGAACGGTCCGCTCGTGGAGAGGCCAAGCGCGACTTACTCTGCGGGCATACGACCCAGCAGTCTCAGTATCATGCGGTACACATCCTGATGGTGCACTAGCTAGATACTGTGCTGTTTGTTCGCCATGAACAAGTGAACCCTGCCTGCATCACGTGCTGCATTGCAAAATTCAATGATGTCTATTACTAATGTCATTTACGGAAAAAGGAGCGAAGGCAAAAATGCACCACCACAGCACCACCACCACCAGGTTCAGCAGATGAGCGCGACGTTGTCGATGCGCTTGGACGCGCGCGAGGAGGAGGACGATGAAGAAGATGTGCCCGGCGAGAGCAGCTCCTTGGACTCGTTGTCGTCGTCGTCGAACTCATCGAGCGCCTGCTCGTCCACGCTGAAGCGCTTGTGGAGGTAGAGCTCCTGCGCGCGAGAGAGCGACCACTGCTGCTGGCTCTGGTATTGTTGTTGCTGCTGGTGCTGCTGCTCGAGCGCTGCGAGCTGGCCCGATGGGTACCGGAAGCAGAGCGGCTTCCAGCTGTGCTCGAAGTGGAAGAACACGAGCGCCGAGATCATGAGTCCGAGCACGACGTCCACAGTGTAGTGCTTGCGGCCGGAGATGCACAACCCGGCGAGCACGACCAGGTAGCTCATGCCCAAGAACCAGCGCACACCCGAGAAGCGCACGCAGTTGCGGTCCATCACGCGCAGATAAAGCAGCACGGCACTGTTCGTATACGCCATGTGACCCGAGAAGATCAAGTCGCCGCACGAGTTGTAGTTGCCGTACATGGGACCGACGCGCGTGACAATGTCGATCCAACTTTGCGGCGGGAAGTACGTGGTGCTGCCCAGGCGGCAGTGTGGCGCCGGCCCTGGCAGCGATGTGAGCGCGATCGTGAGCATGCGCAGAAAGTAGCAGACGGTCGCGCAGCGGAAGAAGCTCGACATGACGACCACGCGATTCTCGCGCTTCATGAAGAGCGACTGCAGCATGAACAGGATGGGCACGCCGGCCGTGAGGAAGTCGCTCACGGGGCGCCACTTGGAGTCCACGGCCTGCTCCGGAATGAACATGAAGCCCAGGTCTGGCAGCGGCGTGCTCGACGGCACGTGCAGATAGAACGCGATGTTGACCGCGAAGATCATTGCGAGCGACACGGCCACGAAGATCTCGGCGTGCTCTCCGAGCGACCGCAACGACCGGTCCACACGCGAGCGCACAGTGTGGCGGAAGTAGAGCAACGAGATGGTGTAGAGCAACCAGACGCCACCCCACGTCGCGCGCGTGTGGTGCTCCTCAGGCTCGACGACGAACTTGAAGAAGAGGATCCAGTCGAGCACGCCGAGCACGACGATGGAGACCGTGAAGAGCATGAAGATGATGAAGCCGAGCACCTCGCGCGGGTCCACAGCGTAGCAGAAGTCCCAGAACGCGGCGTTCTCCTTGGACATGCTTGCCGATACGCGCAGCGAGATCGGCAGCGTCTCGCCGAAGTTGATCGAGAGCGACTTGTCGAGGCTCGCGGCGATCGAGGACGCCGGGCCCGACATCTTGCGCTTCGTGCGCGTAAACGCGCTCGAGTTCACGAATGGCAGGTACGATGTCATGACTTGCGTGGTGTAATCGTGTGCGTGAGAATATTTCGGGCCGATCAAATCTGCTCTGCCTGTGCTGGCTCCTCGATTGGTGATTGAGGGGAAGAAGGAGCGAGTCGACGACAGATAAAGAACCCGTGAGCAGAAGGGAGAGGCTTCGTGGTCCTGTTGACTGGCACGGGCGGCGCTGCTGTCGCTGTTGCTCGAGACGGCTCAAGTGGGAGTGCTCTGCTCTGCTCACTCGCTCACTCGCTTCGTCAGTCAGTCAGTCAGTCGATCAGGCCACAGTCTGTTTTCCCTCCTCTTCCTCCAGCCCATACATTCTCCCACATGGAGAGCGCCAGCAGCTCATTTCGCGCAGTCTTTCTGTGGATTTGATGCTCCAAAGTTGGCACTGATTGGCTGAAATGCAAAACGGGTTTGCAAACAATGTTTACTCATACCGGTAAGTGCGAGGCTCGAAACCGGTAGAAAAGCACATTTGTATGCCGATGAACACCATTTGAGCTGCTCGCATGACCTTGTTCATGATGCACAGAATACGTGCTCGGAGATCTTGGTGCAAGAGCTCCACTGAGCCTGAAAGGTTACAATAGAAAGACGAGCGCTTCTCTGTTGATGAGTATCCAGATAAAAAAACAGCTCGACGGCAAGCGCGTCGTCGTCGTCGGTAATGGGTTCATCCAAAAGCGACATGAGCGAAAAGGAATGTTCGTCCCAGTGCGGCGTAATCTGCTCAGGTCGCACAAACAAAACCGAAATGAAGACGACGGATACTGTCTGAGCACTTGGGTTCGCTTTCTCTTTCGATGGCTCATTTCAATCCTTCAACATGAACTCCTCCTCCTCACTTTCATGCTTGCTTGTACACTTCCCGAATGGTTCGGCCATTTCCACCGACCAAACGAGCACTTCCAGATCTGCGCGCAGCATGTCCCAGTCAGTTGGTCAGCCAGTGTCTCGAGCCATGATGCTACAACAGGACGACTGACTTGCTGCACCAACAGCCTTTCAATGTGTCTCGATCAGCGCATGCATGGACGGCCACGGTACTAACGACGCTACCCACAAATGTGTATAAGCAGCATGAGAACCCACGAACACGCGCAGCACTATGTCTTGTCATGAAAATGGTGGCATTCAAAAGCAGTACCTAGCTCGACTTCGTCCTTCCTACAATTCGGAATACGAGTTCGCCGAGCGGTAGTATGAGGAGCCCGGGTAGCCGTTCATTCCCCCTCGGCCGCCACGGGAGCCCATGCCGACTCGCGGACCGCCGCTGCCGAAGCCCCCGCCGGTAAGGCCGCCAGCAACCTGCACGAGGAACATGTGACCAGAAGGACACGCCACGCGCCTGCAAAAATACCAAAATGCACACAGATGGTGATTATTACAACCTTTCCTCACCTCGCCCATAATCAAAGCAAAAACACAAGAGCGACTTACATGTTGTACATGTGCGGCAGCACGCGCATCTGGATGTGGCACTGTGGGCAGCGCACGAGCGCGCCGTGAGAGCTGGCGCGGTAGGACACGGGTGGATTGTTCGACGGCGCAGGCGGAGTTGGCGCGTAGCTGCTGCTCCCCGGAAGCGGCGGCGGTGGCTGCTCATTCGGACGGTGCTTCACGTCTCGCTCCGTGACGCCCTTGCCGCAGTCTCTGCAGAAGCGATGGCCAGTGCGCACGCGCGGGTGGTCACATTGCTTCTTCACCTGCATCTCCGTCATCGTCGCTCGGCACGAGGGGCATTTATCGTAATTCGACGAGTCCGAGGACTGAATCTCCTTGAGACAGCTCCAGTGGAAGCTGTGGCCGCACGCCGTCGTGTAGATCGCGTGACCCACGTCCATTGTATCCAGACAGATCGCGCACTCCTCTGCTTCGGGCACGACTGTCGCGCGTGTGGCTTCTGGTGCCGACTCCATTGTTACGGGGTTATGCTTCTCTTCGACCAGCGCCCCCGCGAGCAGCTCCAACGACCGCTTCTCTGCGTCGCCAATAAATAAATCCACCTCCTTCGTGTACAGCGACACCATCAAGCGGCTGCAGTCGTCCAGACTTCGCGAGCGACGGAGCTTGCTGCGGTCGGGGCGCGGACCCAGGTGCTTCTCCTCGAGCGCGCGTTTCATCATCTCGGCGCGCGACTTGTCCCGCGCCTGCTGCTCTGCGACCTCCTGGTTGCGGCGCGTCACTTCCGCGGCGCGCATGCGCTGCTCCTCCTCAGCCACAACGAGCTGGCGGGCACGCGCGCGCTCAATGTCTTCCGCACGACGGCGTTCCATGAGCATCTGGTTCTGGTCGTGCACGCAGCGGTCACATACGCGCACAGGCTCGTTGTTGTACCGCACGATCGTCGACGACGGCATCACCTTGTGCGAGCGCGCACAGCTGCCGCACACCGCATTCCCGCACGACTGTTGTCATTGTGCATACAGAGAGAGAGAGAGAGATGCCATAGCAACACATGAGCTCATCGTGCCTTGTCGCGTACGTCAGTCAATAAATGGGTGTCGTGACGCGTGTTGCGTGGCTTACCCGGCAGCGGTGCTTGCGGCGGAAGACCTGGAACTTCTTCTGGCACATAAAGCAGTCGGCGGCGGCTTCGAACATGGCGTCTGACATGTTCTGCATGGCGCTCTGCGACGGCCGCAGCATCATCTCGTCCCTCGTCTCTTTCTCTCTCTTGAGTGGGCTTCCTTCTGGAGTGCTGCGTGTTGCTTTCCCTCGCTCGCTTTCTGGCGCTTTTGAGCTTTTCGTCAGTGAAAAAGAACCAGCGAGTGTGAGTGTGAGCGGATTTTTTTTCCACTTCCTCCCTCTTTCGGTGTAATATTTCTGCAAAATAATCATTAAACCTCTATATTATAGGTAGTAACTGTTTAAATCCAAATATGATGGCAAAGACATGTGCTCGTTTTCTCTTGTCCTGTTTATACAAATGGAAGCTGTCGAGCCTTCTTATATTATGAATAGGGTTCGACAAATCAAATCCATCAAATAATAAAGTATCTAATCACCCGCATGGGTACCACTTCTCTTGCTGTATATTTCAAGTCTGGTCATTTATGTGGCCCACCATACAGTCTGGCCTGTCGCTTGCTCGTTCGAAGCGTTGCTCTATTATTTTCCATTCGGACTTTTACGGGCGGGTGCCAGAACGATCGAAGAAGTGCTGTCTCTGCAGAGGCGAATGGTGATGATGGATGGCGAAGCGCCAAGCGCCGCGTCGATTGCGCCGTTGGTAGTGAGTGATATTATGACTCTCCTTATGCAGTTTATGCAGCTCACAGCCACGAGCTTGTCTTGTTCAATGCGCCATTGTAGCTGCTTGTTGGATGACTCAACGTGGAGCTCTTTCTATTGTACACGAGCTGAAGCAGCATTGAGCAGCGAGCGCATATCCCCTCTACAGCATCGCTTCGTCGTCCCCTTCTGGCTCGCGTGGGACGCCAAGTTCCTTGTCCTCGTTGTCGTTCTCGGTACGGATACCCAGCGCGCGGTTCATTTCCTTCGCGCGCAGCTCCGTCATGAGCGATTGCACCTACAATCATGACATCCACATTAAAGAAACGCGGTCAGGGTGGAAGCCGGTTGAAGTGTCAGTACAATCCACGCACCCCGTGGCCTTTGCCGAGCGCCTCCGCACGGTCCACAAAGTCCTCGAAGTTGAGCCCCGGATAGAGGTCGTAGGCCCACTGCTTGTACATCCGCATGAGCGACCCCAGCGCCTTCGCCTGTTCACATACAATACGACAATGAGTTACGACACCATCGTCCACACACATAACGCATGTACTGCACAAGCACCTCCTGCGCCGTCACGTCGCCGCTCACTTGAAACGGGAACGTCTTGTATATCTTGGGCAGCCCCTCCGCGGACACCAAATTGTTCTCGGTGAGGATGTTGCGGCGTTTCTTCACGACTTTCTCTACGCCTGAACCATCGTCCGGTGCATCTGGGTCTGCAGCATCCTGGCTGGCGCTGCCTGCACCACCGCTGAGCGTGGCGCCACCTTCCTCGCGCCGGCGCGTGATCTCCGAGTCGTCGTCGCGCTCCCAGCCTCTTGACGCCATTGCCCTGATGTGTTGTATTGTGTTGTGTTGTTGCTGCCTTTTGAGTCTTTGGCGCCAAATGCATTGATGTGAAATTCGTGTGGACCACTTCATTTTCATCTGGCTGAAAGACGCTGCGCCGCACGGATCTCACTTTCCTCCTTTGCGCAATGACTGTCCTTCACCATTAGGATACAATGGCGCAATGCCTTGAGGTGCGATGAAGTCGTTCTCCGTCCAGCACGTGCGCATCCGAGCGTGCGATTCGCAGGAAGCACAAAACAATAAATGCCGCAAACGCAGATCGATGAAACTCTATTTATTCAGCTTTCGAGTCAACTCGACTCGCACTATCACTAACTATTCGACACGTCTGGCTTGCGCGTGGGACGGATGGACTGAGTAGGGTGTACCAACCCGACGGACTGTACAGTTGTATCAGGATCGACGACTGAGGCGCTTGAGTCGTCGGCGGTGGTGGGAGCACGGACGCTTGCCGTGATTCGCCTAGTCAACCAGAGCGAGCATGAACACTATTAGCATCATAGCTCAACCTGACGTATCGTATAACCGTTACTTGCACAGCACATACCTTCTTAGGCCGGCGCGCGTTGCGGTTGAGCAGTTGCATGCCAGTCGGGGCTTCGTCGAGACGCATCTTCTCCAGGAAAAACTCAAAGTTGTGGCGCCAGTCGGACAGGTACAGCGGTGCCTGAGGTGGGGCGACCTCCACCTGTCGTCCTAATCATGCGAGAAACACATACACGCATACGCCCGCAACACCACACTATCAGTCGCTGCTGCCATTCATTTATTGTCCTTGCAAGCAACGAAGAGCTCATTCGCGCAAAACGCACCGATAGGGAAGAGGTTCCACGGCGCCGCCATCGTGCGCGAGGAAGAGAACATACGCTGCGCGAACGCTTTGCTGCTCGCGTTCGCTGCGGTCGTCGCCAGGAGCGCCATCTTGAGCGCCGCCATGTCCGTCGGTCTCGTGCTGCACCACCAGTTTGGTTTGTTTGTGTCCGTCTGTGACGAGCGGCTCGGATCCACTGATTTGAAATGAGAGGTGTACTCTACTTTCCTTTTGAATAGCGAACGAGTGCTTTATGAGCGATACTAGCAATGAGGAGATGTAAATTAGACATGTTGATAATTTGCACTTGAATAAAGTGATCAAATCGCTAACTGTATATCCTCCTTAAAATTGATCATTTTCTAATCTCGGAGCCCTGATTGTTGTTGACTGCTGTCACATGCGAACTCAATCTGTGACAAAGTCTAAAAATAGTCCCAAAGGACGCGCGGGTGCACTTTCCGTCAGTGCGGCAACTTGAAGGCAAAAGCAAACAAACGACTCACTTCTGCAAGCATGGCGATCGACGCGTTCATGGCGCCGTTCCTGGATGAGTGTACGTGCGTAGAGCGACGGGATTGCGGTGCTGGTGACGAGCGCTGTTACACTAACTCCATTGTGTGTGTCCGGTGTAATCTGGCGACCGCAGTGCACGCGCACTGTTTCGAGAGCTCAAACGATGTTCGCGGCCAATTGGAGAATGCGCTGCATCAGGTACGCAACAGCAAATCTGAGCGTGTACTTGACTCATGATGCTAGCAGTTGTTTGCTTACGTCACTTATGCATGTACTTTGTATTTGTAGCGTCTACAATCCTGCGGCGACAAGAAGAAGCAGGCGCGCCAGCTGAACGCGGTTGCCAAGGTGCTCATTCTCTAATGAGTTTGGTGCACTTGATTTGTTTTAATAACCTGCTGATGCTCGTATGTATGCGTTTTATGTGTGTATGCTGTAGGGCTCCAGTCAGTACATGGACGCAGTGACCAGCAAGTTCGTCAAGAACTTTGACAAATTCGACCTGTACATGCGGCGCAACATCGTGACCTTGCCGCATGGCCTTGCGGGCGACGTTGAGGCACTCTACACTGCAAGACAACAGTCGCGACGAAGTTCAAATAACGGTGAAGGAAAAGAGTCCAAGAAGGGATCTCAGTCGGAAAACGAGATCGACCCATCGCTCTCGAGGGAAGAGCAGCAGGAGAAGCAGCTGGGGTGCGAGCTTGGAGAACTGCGCCGCGAGCTTCGAGAGGTGAGGGCGGACCGCAAACAGTATCCATTCATTCGTGGGTATAAGTCTTCACACGTGAGCGTATCACTGTCCAGCTAACCGAGAAGCGATTGAAACTTGAGCTTGAGCACCGCGCGCTGGAAGAAAACGCCAAGAAATTCACAAATCTCGCAGCGGAGATGCAGTTTCTGGACAACATCCCATCCCAAACAGTGTCCCCACTGAAGCGCGCAGTGAATCAAGTTGATGTGTTATACGGCTCGTTCAAGCTCATCGACGGTATCCAGGAGCGACTGGAGAGCGAGATGCGCGAGTCCAAGCGCGCCAAGACCGAGTCTAGAGCCAGCTTTGGTGCGTACTGCACCAACGGATCTTGGATGCGATGCTTTTAAAAGAGTTGGTAGCCCAGCTCACATCTCTCTTGGATATGTGCTAGAGAATCTTCACACGCGGTTCCTGGCAAACAGCACAGCAGTCTCTTTCGCGTCCTCCCAAGACCTCCAGGCGCTGCATTCGCGGCTCGCGTCCATGTAGTCAGCCAGCCAGGAGCCTGCATTTTATGCAAATACTCTCGCAAGACAACCGTCATTTTGTTGCAGGCTTTACACCGAGCGTCCTCTGTCTGTCTCTTATCTCTTTCTTCGATGGATTCCTTTCGGGGTGAAACACATAGTTAGCAATGTCGAAGAAAAGCTGGCGAGCCAGATTTGCAAGTCAGCTACCAGTAGACGGAGCTGCTGAAGACTTTGTTGATGGTTAGGCAGAAAGAAAAGTGACGTCCGCGACTGAAAGGAGGTGGTGAAGACGTTAATTGGAGGCTTCTTCAGGTGGTGACACGCATGTTCATGGGATTTTCTTGGAAAGAAGAACCGAATGCGAGAAGCCAGCAACCGCGAGATACACTTCTCGTGTGTGAGGCTTCTTTCGACGAAGGTGTTCAGAAATAAGCTTTTCTCATCAGCAATGAGGGCGATTTCTTCTGTGAAAAGAAATAAGATCTAATGGAGCATGACGACAGCTACCGAGTGAGATGGTCTCTCTCTCTCTCTCTTATGGATGTCGAGCTTTAATCAGTTGGCGGTGCAGGGTAGACACTGCAGTGGCGAGCGAATATGAATCGAAAGTGTACGTTTACGCTCTTCAGACTGAACGGTCCCGTGAGTATGTAAACAAAGGTAGGTCTGCGAAACTAATATCAACTTCGGTAACAGGCCAGAGACTTCGGAGCCAAATGCAGTGAGCTATTCGAGGCTGACGCTTTCAATGGTCAAAAGTCTGTTTCCGTCTCCACAACCTCGTCCAGGTTTAGTACTCGAAATCGCCGCTTTCGCCGTTCTTTCGACATTTCAACCACTCGTGACAGACGTCTGACTCAACTCGCGGCATATATCGGCGAGTTCTGTGACCAAGAGAGAAGCGAAAGTGATTGCTTCTTCTGGTCGCCGCTGCCAAAGTCAAAAGCGAAGGAAACCAAAAGCTGCAACCGGATGGCTGAGAGGAAGAGAGGCACAACTCTGGCGACTAGCCAGGGAAGGAGGGATGACCGTGTCGCTTGTTCCAAATTGGAAAGACAGCGCCACCGGATCACATCAACATTAGCAAGTGCGTCACTCACTCACTCACTGAATGGACCCTGTCGACGCAGCAAAACAAAGATTCAGTCGGTCGACGCTTTGTGTGAACGCATTCGCATGTGGCTTTTGGACAAAAAGGTCCACTTAAACATGGGTTCCTGCGCTTCGCAGAAATGGCTTGTGGAGAACATTTTTGCGACCACCGAGCTGCGAGAACAGTGAAGAAGCTTCTGCGGTCGTGAAAAAACTAACTCGATGTGGTTTGGCGGTCTTTTATCTCAGTTTAGGAAAAGATTGGGCGCAGATACTTGGTTGGGAGGGGGCATAAGCGTTTGGGCAAGCCTTATGTATTCGGTTAGATGACTCGGTGCTCGGTGCTAACGCTTGCATCTCGACGATTGACTCAGTGCTATTTACGAGAGGGTGACTAACCCACAGCAGCTTGAACACGCATATCTTCTCTCGATCTGACTATGGGAAAGCAACAAAACATACAGGATATAGAGATCCCTCCCACTCTGTTACTTGTGCTGATTATCCCAGTAGCCTGCTATCGGAGGTCTGGCGGAAGAAAGCCACACGCACTGGTTCACCCTGCCATTCAAGCATCCCAAAGAAGAAGAACCTGAGCTCCGCATCCAGGGTGCGTGCGGGCACTGTGGCTCTAAGCAGTTGCACCCCGCGCCTAAAACACGAAAGAGCTGAGCTACGCAGCAAGCGCACCGCAGGACAAAAACCTTCACCAATAATCCAAATTACTGTAAGCAAGCAGCCTGTAAGTGGCGCATCCCATAAGGGCAAGACACTACGTACAGTCGCACCTATCCAGACCCACACACAAAGCACGAGGGGGAAAAACTTTAAGCCGTTTTGGATGTTGGTCCCACGCTCGTCCGCCTGCTTGTTCACGGCCGTCGCTCTCCCCAGTAGCAGCAGCAACGTGTTGCTGCTCAGCCAGGCGAGCGGCTTGGCTTTCCCGCCACAAGCGCCTGCCTGCATGTCTGCAACAGGAAAGGCTGAGAACCGTGTCGTCCCATTTGAATGGGACTGAGAACTATTTTATTGATGGACTCCTGACTGGTTCGCAGGGCAAGCAACCTTGCGAGTCGAGTCAGATCGGTTGACGGTTTCCTGCTCAATACTAGTTTTCTTGGTCGCTCTTGAAATTTTCGAACACGACTTTTTGTTTTTGAATGAATTCTTTGACGTTGAAGTGGGCGCCCCGTCTTTTTTGTCGTTTTCCATGTTTCCATTTTTGTTTATCAGCCAGCCAGTCAACCAGTCCACTTTTTCTTTCCAGTCAGCCAGTCGAGGAGCTCCGTCCATCGCAATCCCACCCTGGTCGTCCTTTGAGCTCCATACGAGATTACCGGCAGGAGGCCACGCAACGAGCAAGCCCTCGGCGGTTACGCCATAGCGCATTACAAAAAAAGCTGAGAATGCGGTCGCATTGTCTCGCGGTGCGCTGGCTTTCTGTTTTGTGTTCCCAGTGTGTGGATGTAACTGTAACTGCCCGATTTTCACCTCAGCTTGTGCTACGAAGCTCTTCATGTTCAGGAGGGACATTTGGCCTACGTGCGTGCGCACCATGAGCCAATCACTAGCCCATTCACTCGGGTGCAGAGGGCGCAACATTCGTTAGCCCACTCTTGCTCTGGTGCGCAGCCGGGGGGATCCTTGTGAGGGTGGGACGGCTGCCCTGTGAACTGTGAACGGGTTTTCCAGCGCTGATGATGGCTCAAAGACGCTGGCTTGCGAGCGAGTGAGGATGGGCGGTCGTGGGGGTTCATTTATCCATCCATCCACCAAAGCGAGCCTCCTGCAAGAAGCTCGCCCACTTTTTTTCGCTCGAGCCGCCCCTCGCTCTCCTCAGATTTCAATTTGCTCCGTCCAGCACACTTCACCCAGCAGCGCCAGCTCCAAGCAGCCAGTAACAAGCAATGCAGCTGATCACCACCAGCTGCAACACCATCAGTGGACCCATGGAGAGCGCCAACTCGTGCAGCAGCAAGGCCGACAAGGATGTCGCGCCATTTCTCAAGAGCCTGCGCAAGATGCTCGACCACGAGAGCGACGCGATCTTGCGCTGGACGCCCAACGGCCGCGCCTTCGAGATCCACGATATGGAGCAGATGATGGACTTCGTGCTGCCCAAATACTTCAAGCACCGCAAGTACACGAGCTTCCAGCGCCAGCTCAACTACTTCAACTTCCGCAAGTGGACCAAGTCCAAGGCCGTCGTCTGCACCTTCTCAAACGAGTTCTTCCTGCGCGACCAGCCGGAGCTCGCGTGGCGCATCTCGCGCAAGAAGTCGCTGCACCACCCAAGTGCTGGCGTCTCGTCGCCAACGGGTCACCAGCACCAGCGCGAGCAACTCACTCACAAGTTTGTCCCCAAGCCGCGCACGAACCGCGTGCCCTCAATGCCGCACCTCCAGCATCAGCAATTGGTGCACCACACGCTCCCGCGTCCGCACCAGGTGCTCGCGCATCCGTACTGGATGAAGAACGAGGGCGTCGTGATTACCGTGCCGCGCCCCAGCAGCCTGAATGACATGAGCAGCCGTATGCCCTTCCCGTCGCCCACAGATCAGGACATGATGCTCAAGGAGCACGACCACGCTGCGGCTGCGACCACCACAAGCCGCCGCCACTACTACAACCGTCACTACGACGCTCCGGCGTTCGTTCAGGCTCAGCACCAGCAGACCCAGCACCACCACCATCAGCAGCAGCACGAGTCCATGGACTGGATCGACTGCCTGCTACCGCCCGTGGACCGCATCGAGGACGAGATCTACACGTACATGTACCCACCCGCGACCTCCTCTGGCATCTCCAAGTCTTCGTACGAGTTTGTCGCCGCCACCACCACCGCCATGTAAGGATAGTCAGTCAGTTATCAGCAAGTAAGTAGTAGTAAGTATCAAAATAAATCGTAATGTGCAATTTGTTTGTTGTTTTTAAGAGAAGGTGTTCTTTCGCAATTCGGTGTATCGAGGAGGTGGTGTTGACATGGTAATTTCCACCCTCGGATCTGGACGGTGAGGACTTGTTCCATGTAAACTCGCATGTTCGCTCGCAGTTGACGAGCCATCAAGAAAGGGTTCGAGTCTGAAGAGCCTCATGGTTAAAGTAGCCCAAGGAGCAACCTCAGTGTTCAGCCCTCCTCGAAGGTTCAACCTCCTCGTATAGATGAGCATGCGTCTGCTGCTGGTGAACGGTGGTGCTGGTCGTGCTCAACGAGGCACGAAAAGAAACGAAGAAGCGCATGCCCGAAATGCGGGAAGCCGAGGGACGTCACCTGCATTTTGATGGTTGACAGTCCGGAGCGCAGCCCCCTGGCGTGGGATACCTCCCACTCTTGTGAATCCCCCGGTTGAAACCGAGCTGAATTTGCTTGAAGCATTGTTCGCAGATTGTAGCCTTGATTCTCTCAGATGTATCGATTGCATGCTCTCAGCTTCTCCATCCAATAGCAGCACAACGGCGGTCGTTTGAGGCCAATGCCACCACCTTTGCGGCATCGTAATTTTCCAGCCAGCTTCAATGGTTGCAGTTGATCCTCAGGTGCAGCGCAATATCCCATTTGCCCCTAGTAAAACCCGACGATGCTTGGTTTAAACCACGTTGGGCGCCTTGTCTGATAATGTCTATGTCCCGAAAGCTCCAAAGAGCTCTTTGATGAAAATGAAAATGACATGCAGACAGGGTTCTTAGAGCATCCATTTCCTTGCATGATGTTTCAGGAACGCGTTCGAATTCAGACTAAGCATGATCATCATCATGATGATGACCACAAGTTCTACTGCATCCTTGAAGGTTGCTATATGCATCTAAAGTCGCCTCGGGAGAAACTGGGAGGAAAAGCGCTTTTGATATCTAGACCGATCATGGTATAATGGTGATGTCCACGAGAGGAGTGGTGCTATCGCATTCTTGAAGGCTGCTGGTTTTTTAAGTCACCTCGGGAGAAAATGTTGCGGTCGGTGGGTTCATTCAAGTTCGCGTCATGGGTGCGCCATCGAGCATCAACCAAAGCCGTACTGGTGAAGGAAGACGGTAGACTGGTGCACTACAGGTGTTTCATTCCGATCTTGAACTCCTCTGTCTGTCGCCTTTGGTCTCGTGTGCGCGCACTGCATAGCTGCGCCCGGACATATGGTACGAAAGTGGTCGCCTCGCTTACCCGTGCTCGCCTTGCGCATGTGTGCCTTGTTGCTCAGCTGCCTGCTGCTACTAAGAATTACCCGACAGTGGGTTGTGTAGGCGATGGTCAACGAACCTCCGAGATTTCCAGTAGCTCACAAGCCCAGCAACCTTGATGGCTGCCACAGCCTAACGTGCAGTCTCATCACCAGCCTCCTTGTGACACTAGCACCAGCACACGGAGGGCAAGTCGCTCACATTGTCCTCGGCCTGCTGTCCAACCGAAGAGGTCAGTGTGAGGGATGGCTCGGAGCAACGTACTATAGCCTCTAAAGTGTTCTGCAGAAAAATGTGACGTCATGCCGCGGGGGTTCGATAGTTTGCTGCTGCTTTATCACTTCAAGGGAGTTCAGTGGGATGCAATTCATCAGCAGGTCATTAATCATCGGCGGTAGACTTCACGAGCGCAATTCACTGAACCACATACAGGAGGGACGCTCACACAACTCCATTAAAGTCGCCCTCTTCATCATTCGCTTACAGTGTCGTCCGTTTCGTGACAGCCGTCTGGATGAATTGCTGCACGAGGCCGCGGTACCCCTTGGCCATGTCGGCGGTCGTCTGCGTGGTATGCTCGAGCGACTTGGCGATCGACACCAGCATGCTGTTCTCCGCGCGCACCACTTCCTCTGGCTCGCCCGCCTCCGCGACGCACCGACACTTCTCCGCCTGGTCTTGGAACACCAATACGAGATCCTGGAAGCCGCGCGCCATCGCAGCGGCAGCTACGGAGCACTGCTCGACGGACTTAGCGAGCGACTCGCGATGCTCGAACGAGCGCAGTTCTTCCTGTGGGGATGAGATGCGCTCGGTGCTCGGGTTCTTCCGCTTTGGCGCGACCTGTCTGTTTTCAGCTTCACGAGCTCGTTTCTGGGTCGTAGTAGCGGTGGTGAGGGGTGTACTGATGCTGTCATTGATTATGCTGCTCGCTGCCTTGGGCTCAACTGCAGCTGTGGCTATTGATGGGAGCTCTTCGTCCCCGGTCGACTCACTTGTCAGCTCAACGACCCCAGGCTCTTGTGCTGCCTTGATCCCGCCATCATCGCCCAGCAGCTCAGTGAGGTGACGAGCCCTCTGCAGGTCTGAGACTTGGACGTAGGGGGCATCAAGAAGGATCATCGCCATCTTCTGGTAGAACGGCCACGGCAGCTTGCCCTTGAACACATGCGCCTTCGGTCGCTTCGCCTTGATGTCCGCCCACCACTCCTCTGTCAGCTTCTCGCTGTTGCGCTTGAAGCCTGATACACAGTGATACCAGCAGCAAATAGAAACGACGTGGCAATAATCGAGCGATGTCATGTAAGCCATAACGATACTGGTAGCACTCTAACAAAACCCTCAATGCGTACAACACGAACATACCTGGCTGCTCTTCGAGCCATTTCACGAGCGCGTAGTCGTTCCGCAGGTTCTTGAACTTCACAAACACCTGGCTCTCTATGTACGCACACAGTAACACGTTTAATACGCAGCAGGGTTATATAGCAAGCCAGGACATGCTTGGCTTCTGTACGATGATGCCGTAACGCAATGCGACTTCAAATGAGCGCACCTGTGAGCGAATGCTCGCGCGGCCCGGCCTTGTTGACGGCGCGCGTGAGCTCGTCGCGCGCCGCGGCCTTGAGCAGCACGCCGTTAGACGCGACGTTCTGCGGACGCTCGCGCAGTCGCAGGTACAGGTCGAGCAGCAGCAGCGTCTCGGGCTCCGTGAAGAGCACCATGGCGATTGTCGGTGGGGGCGCCTCGTTGCTGGTTGCAGCTTTTCGCCTGTTTTCCCGCTTTTGTGCTGTGTCTGTGTGTTCAGAAACATTTTAGCATGTCATACAAAAATCAAGATCCAACTCGTATTTGTGACTGTGCGCCAAGGAGGTGGCGGACAAGACGTAGTGGTACTTCTACCAGCTCGTGAAGGACGCCATCTTCGGGTACCCGTTCGCAAGCCTGATGTCTGCGTGGGCTTTTGATCTTGAAGGTATTGATGAAGGTCCGTCTGTTGTTCATCCTTGTGTGCGAGTAACAGCCTGTGCAGCAGTCTGCATGTGAGCTGCTGCAACTGCACACGAGTGGGGATCAGCCTGCACGAAGGAAGCGGTAACAGCACGCGTGAATCGAGGCAGGACAGGCACTTGGGCGCGGATCCACGAGGTCGTACCCCCCTCCCCTTTCCCTCCCCCATTCCTCAAATCGTCGTCGGCCGTCGTGCACGAACCGAGTCTTGGCGCTTTCAAACAGCTAAACCTCCCCGTCAGACGGCAGGGGCGGGCTCGTCACGGCCGGGAACGGGCCTCGTCAGAGCAGAGCAAGACACGTCCAACCCACGAGGGCACAAAAAACTAAAACGAGAATATGGGATACCTAAATTTCTGAAAAAGAAGAGGAATATTCAAATTTTGTTGTTGTACCAGAGATTCCTAATGCTTGGTTTTGGATAAAACTCCAAACCACCAGCGAATACAAACACCAAGTGTATCAGCTAGAACTGGGTTAAAGGTTTTTCCATTACAAATATTGCACTGTCATCAGTAAAATACATTACAGTCGAAATCGGTTAAATGGAAGCCGGACAAGTGGCTCAGAATCGCTCAAGTGGGACAGCAGCCTCCAATACAAAAACAAAGTCTAATACAGTGCCGCTCGTACGGTTAGGACACCCCCATTTTTGACCACTGTTCGGTCGGTTTCTTTGCATCCTGCGCATATTACTGAGTGAAACTATGCTATTTCGCGCCAATTGAAAAGGCGAATCTGCTCGCTTTTGTTTCATTTCGATTGGACAAAACCTGAAGAAGTTTCTATACAAGCGAGTGGTTTGGATACCTGCTCAGCAGAATATGACCAGTGGTGGGGATTCACTTTGTGATCACTACAGGCCTCCTCAGGTGCATAAAATTGGTACGTGTGCTTACGAGTAATTTTACTAGCGATCCCCAAGTCAGTGTGCTCTAATTCTTCGTCTACGCGTGTCTAGAGATGGGAAGGCGCAAGGGCTTGGCTGCAATAGGAATTGGCTCTAAACTTGGGCCACAATGCACAAAGGTATGGGACAAATGCAAAGTAAAGACGAGAATGAGGCCACTAAGGACTCTTGCACTGGCTAAAAAAAATTACATACGATGTAGGCTAGTGTAATGGGCTATACAACTAGCCATTACATAAAGGTGAATCTGTTTTCAGATCTAGTGCGTCGCACACCACCTTCTATGTGCATTGCGGGCGCAAGAAACAAGAGATTACGACACAAAGAGACCCCGCATGCACAGGTGATGTCATTATATGACATTACAAAGGTTCTCTGTACTAATCAGTGCAGAATGTTCCTCATATGTACTAATCAGTACAGACTGTTGGCATTCATGTACTAATCAAGTGCAGAATG